>VZQC01003549.1:491060-513788 GCA_009823505.1 Rhizomys pruinosus
AGCACATAGAACTCCAAACAGACAAGATCAGAAAAGAAACTCTCCACGCCATATCATAGTTAAAATGCTAGATGCCCAAAACAAAGACAAAATTCTGAAAGCCACAAGAGAAAAACAATAAGTGACCTATAAGGGGATACCTATCAGAATTACAACTGACTTCTCAGTGCAAACTATGAAAGCAAGAAGAACGTGGAGCAAAGCATTCCCAGTGTTAAAGGACTATAGATGCCAACCCAGGTTACTATACCTAGCAAAAATGTCAATTATAGTTGAAGGAGAGAGAAAAATCTTCCATGACATAAACAAGATGAAAGAATACATGTCCAGAAAACCAACCCTTTAGAGAATATTTGAAGCAATTCAAAGGACAGAAGAAAGGAGCAACTATACCCAGGCACCTAGAAAGATAAATTAATAAAAGCATAACTGCAGAAGTAGAAACCTAGACCAAAAACACAAATGGATAATAAGACGAAAGGAAGCAACACAAGTCTATCATTTATAACCTTATATATTAATGGAGTAAACTTTCCAATCAAAAGACATAGACTGGGAGATTAGATTAGGAAACAGAACCCATCAATATGCTGTCTACAAGAAACTCATCTTACCTTCAAGGATAGGCACCACCTTAAAGTGAAAGGATAAAAAAAAAAAAATTCCAAGAAAATGTTACCAAAAAGAAAGCAGGTATTGCTATTTTAATATCAAACAAAATGGACTTCAAAGTAAAAGAAATCAGAAGAGACAAAGAAGGCCATTACATTTTTATTAATTTTTTTTATTTATTTCTGTATGTGTATGAATGTACTGTCTGCATGCAAGTCTGTGCACCCGTGTCGTGCAATGCCGCGGAGTCCAGAAGAGGGTCTCGAATTCCCCTGGAACTGGAGTTCTCCTGGAATTGGAGCTTCAGACGGTTCTCAGCCGCCATGTGGGTGCTGGGGATCGAACCCGGGTCCTCTGCAAGAGCGGACGGCGCTCTTAACCGCTAGGCCATCTCTCCAGCCTGGCCATTACATTTTTAACAAAGGAACAATTCACCATGAAGATATCACAATTATGAATATATATGCAGCAAACTCTGGTGCACCAAACTTTATACTTGGCAAGGCTGCCCCTGTCACCACTCCTCTTCAATATAGGGCTTGAAACACTTGCTAGGGCAATAAGGCAAGAAAAGGAAATGAAAGGACTACTAATTGGAAAAGAGGAAGTCAAACTGTCCCTTTTTGCTGATGATATGATTGTTTACTTAAAGGATGCTAAAAACTCCACCAGAAAACTCCTAGAAACGATTAATAGCTTCAGTACAGTGGCAGGATACAAAATTAACCTAGAAAATTCAGTAGCCTTTCTTTACACCAACAATAAGCAACTGAAGAAGACATCAGAAGATTGAAAAACCTCCCATGCTCATGGATTGGGAAAATTAATATAGTAAAAATGTCCATTCTACCCAAACTCTTGTATAGATTCAATGCAATCCCAATGAAAATCCCCAAGAGTTTCTTCACAGGCTTGGGGGAAAAGTCCTTAATTTCATTTGGAAAAACAAAAGACCCCTAATAGCCAAAACAACCCTGAGTGAAAAGAGCAATACAGGGGCGATCTCTATACCAGACTTCAAACTATGCTACAGGGCTATAAATCATAAAAACAGCTTGGTACTGGCACAGAAACAGACCTGTTGCCCAATGGAACAAAACCGAAGATCCAAACTTGAGCACAATTTCATCCATCTCATATTAGACAAGGGGGCGAAGAAGACACAATGGAGGAAAGACAGCATCTTCAGCAAGTGATGTTGGCAAAACTGGATCACCACTTGTAGAAGAATGAAATTAAACCCCTACCTCTTGCCCTGTACAAAAGTCAACTCCAGATGTATTAAAGACCAAACCCTGAAGGCGATAGAAGGAAAAGTTGGCAGCAGACTACAAGACATAGGCATAGGAAAAGACTTCCTAAATCAGACAGCAGCTGTGCAAGAATTAAGGTTGACAGTTGACAAATGGGACCTCATTAAACTCAAAAGCTTCTGTGCATCAAAAGAAACAATCAAGGAAGTGAAGACAAATCCCACAGAGTGGGAGGAAACCTTCACCGCAAATACATCTGACTAAGCATTGATTTCCAGAATATATAAACTACTCAAAAAACAAAGATGAAAGAAAACAAATGACCCACTCAAAAGATGGAGCAAAGAGCTGAACAGAGACTTCATAAGTGAGGAATTAGAGATGGCTGAGAAACATCTTAAGAAGTGTTCAACATCATTAATCATTAAGGAAATGCAAATCAAAACCACTTTAAGATATCATCTTACTCCAATAAAACTGGTTAGGATCAAGAAAACAAATGATACCAAGTGCTGGAGAGATTGTGGGGAAAGATAAACACTCATCCACTGCTGGTGGGAATGTAAACTTGTACAGCCACTATGGAAAGCAGTGTGGAGAACCCTTGGAAGACTTGGAATGAACTTGCCACCTGACCCAGCCATACCACTCCTCGGCATGTACCCATAAGACTCATCTTACCACAGAGATACATGCACAGCCATGTTTATTGCAGCTCTCTTCACAATAGCAAGGAGCTGGAACCAACCCAAGTGCCCCTCAACTGATGAGTGGATAAATATGGTACATCTACACAATGGAGTTCTATGCAGTGGTAAAGAAAGATGACATCGTGGCTGGAGAGATGGCCTAGCAGTTAACAGCACCAACTGCTCTAGCAGAGGACCCAGGTTCAATCCCCAGCAACCACATGGCGGCTGAGAACCATCTGTAACTCCATTTCCAGGAGAGCTCCAGTTCTAGGGGTATCCAACACCCTCTTCTGACCTCTGTGGCATTGCATGACACAGGTACACAGACCTACATGCAGACAATACATTCATACACATAAATAAATAAAAGTTAAAAAAAAAAGAAAGAAAGATGACATCATGAGCTTTGTAGGTAAATGGCTAGAGCTAGAAGATATCATGCTGAGTGAAGTAACACAGTCCCAGAAAAACAAACAAACAAAAAAAAAAAAAAAACGACGAATGGTATCCCTCATCTGTAGATGCTAGCAACAATTACCTAATTGTATGGCAAACTAAGCAATGTCAATGTGATCTGAAAACAACTGTGCTCTTAAATTGTGTATCCCTTAAAAAAATAAACAGCAACAACAACAAAAATTCGTGTTATGTTAGGGAATCCATTATAGCTGGCCTCTCTAGACCTCCCAGGGAAGATACAGCAGCAGTTGATTCTTTACATCTGTGGATTAGGCATATGGTATCTGTAAGTCTATTTCCTCCACATTTATCCTATTTTCCACGCATCTCTTGTTGTCCCAGGCACATGATAAATATTTGACTCTGTTTGGAATTGGTGGTCATTTCTGACTTGGGGGCAGTGGGGGAGTAGCTTGGTCACTGGCAGCTGTGGCAGTTGGGCCAATGTAGACACTGACTTGGGACAGTTTACAAGCAAGGAGGTGACAGAGTATAGCTCAGGCACAGGATATTCAGCCTGCTTTTCCCCCTTTGGTTTCAGGAAGATGCTGAAGCTCTGTGGAGAGACGGAGGACAAGTTGGCCCAGGAGCTGATACACTTTGAGCTGCAAATAGAGAGGGATGTGATCGAACCCCTGTTTCTGCTGGCTGAGGTAGGAGTTGTGTAAAGCTGGGCTTGGGACCAGGCAAGAGAACACTTTTACTTAAGCCTTCCACTGTTTCTTCCCTCTCCCAACTCTCTGACCTTGCTTTCCATCAGGAAGCATTATGACCACACCATGGTTCCCAAATATGGTAGCCCCTTCCAGCTGCTTACATGGGTATGATGCATGTGGAATCTGATGATTAGTGTCACTTGGCAACTCTTTAATTCTAGTTACTTTTTGCTCATTTAAATTTTAAGTCCCATATGATTAGAGGTTCTGCAGTGTTGCCCTAGCCTGGTTTCATCTCTATATCACCTCCAGTACCTTCTCATCTCTTTGACAGAGGTATGAATAAATAATTATTTATGTACCTAAAGATGATCAAAGAACAAATCGATGTGGTACTTAGAACAGTTGTGGGCTCCTCAGACACCATCTGTGAATGGAGTCAATCAATCATTACCATCATTCAGATCTTCCCTTAGCCAAGACCACTCAAGAGAGGCACCTGCTTCCCATAGAATAGCTAGAGCTCCAGCCAGCCAAAGCCTGAAAACTTCAGCAGCCAGACTGACTCAGAAGCACCCAGACCTCCTTGCTTAGATTTGAACTGTCCTGCCAACTCCCCAGCTCTGCCTCAGGGCCCCCGTGGATTCTGGTAGCATGTCTTCCTATTGGAATCTTTGCACTCAGTGCCTTACTCAGCCCTGGTTTAGCATAGTGAGTAGAAAACACCTCACTGATAACTGGGTTTTCCTCACATTTTCCCCTCATGTAAAAAACCGCAGCCCAAGAAAATTTTAGTTCAATTTACGGCCAATATCCCTTTTTAATTCTCATATCCTGCCCTACTTTTGCTGGGCCTGGAACCAAATCCTGCACTGGAATCTTCAAGGAAGTCATTCTTAGAAAAATATGGAAAGACCATCTACACACAACCAGTATGGAAGGAGTCATTGCTGAGCTTGACCTTGTGAAATCATCCCTTATTTCTATAAATGTATTGCCATGCCTGCTGTGATTATATAGATGCAAGCTCCATGTCCTATTGGCATTCCCAAGAGTCTCAGGACTACTAAGCCAGGGTCCTCCATGCTCTGTGGTTCTGTTGGGTCAGATCTGCCTTTGACTGACTTGCTTTTCTCCTTCCTCCTGCTTTTGGTCCCTGTGGAAGTAGTTGAGGAAGTGATCAAGTCTATTGTTTGTTTGTTTGCTTGCTTGTTTGTTTGTTTGTTTTGGGCTAGGATAAGAGCAGGAGTGTGGCCAGGCCTAGCTGAGGGATGCACTGAGCTGGCCGTAGGTGATGTCCAGGGAAGAGTGAACAGGTGTAGCTCAGGGAAGAAATAAAACATTTCATCTGATGCTGGTCAAAGGATTCAGAGTTTCATGTATGTAGGATAAGGAAGTTCTGGACATGCAGTGGGCGATGTGTGGTGATTTTACTGTACTGCATTCTTGAAATTTGCTATGAGCATGAATTTTACGTGGATTTTTAACATACATGCACAGAGAGAAAGAGAGAGAGAGAGAGAGAGAGAGAGAGAGAGAGAGAGAGAGAGAGAGAGAGAGAGAGAAAAGATGATTTGGTAACTTCATTGGTTTGGCATCAAAGTATGCACTTGAAGCATACAGAGTTTCCATTTGTTCATTATTAGACCCAAGGCATCAACAAAGGGGAAAATGTTTTGATCTGAAAATAAGGACTGGGAGACCTGTAGCAGACTTGCACTTGACTTTCAGTAGTTCCACATCCCGGTTCTTAAAGTTTTAGTCTTGACCTTGATTCTGACCATTTCTCTCATCTTTTGGAACCTCAGGTGGAAATCCCAAATATTCAAAAGCAGAGGAAACATTTAGCCAAGCTGGTTCTGGACATGGATTCTTCACGGACCAGGTAGAGTTCCTTTGCTTCTCTTTCAGCTTCTTTTGCAGAACTATTTGGGGGTGGAGGCAGGTTTGGGTGGGGAGTGTTCCCGTTCATTAAGTTTTTCTTAACACCTGTGTGCCAAGTGTTGGAGGTAACAGCAATGACCAGAAAAATAGGGCCCCTGCTTTTCTGGAGGCTGCAGTTAAGTTTAGGAGGCAGACACTGGGCAAGAGGACAGTTTCAGGCAGCCATACATTTAAGAAAATTAACACAGGGTAATTTCGGAAAGGAATGATAAGGAGACAGCAACATCAGATGTGGTAAAGCAGAGAGCTGTTACTTGGTCTGCGTCTTAAAGGATGATGTAGTACAAACTGAGCAGGGAGAGCATGTGCACAGGCCCTAAGCAGACATTCTCAGGATACCAGGAAGAAGGTGCCCAGTTTGGAGAGCTGTAGGAGATGGGATCCAAGAGGTAAGACAGATGTTTTGTACATCTACAAAGAGGAACCATTTTAATTCTGGGGATGTGCTTACCTCCTGCAGTAGATGGTGTAGAGGCTCTGTACTGGAGCCCTTCTGAGAGGACTGAAGGGACTACAAGGTTGTTCTGGACCTGTCACTCACAGGCACAAACGTCCTGTCTAGTAGGGCAGTGCTAGAAGCCCGAGGTGACACTGACTGTGGTTGTCATATGGGTAGATGTACATATTTACCTTTTATCCTTACATTTCTGGGTATGTGTGCATGTGTGTTCTTATGTTCTGTGAGTTGAAAGAATAAAAATTCATGCATATTGTTATGGAAGGAACTTTTCATTTTAGTTCCTTTAAAGGTCAATCATAAGCACCTTCACCTATTTTTTAATAAACAAAAATCGTGTTTTTGGATTGATCCCCTAGGATGGGATTCAGAGCTCAGAAACTAAGACCCAGATCTGTTTTGTAGACCTATGACCTTGACTGAGCCACTTAACTTCCCAGAATGTTTCCTCACCTGTTTACAAGTTAACAAAGGTCATCATCTTAGGAGGTCATTTGAATATCAAGTGAAATAACATGTACCTCTGCACCTCCCAAGTGCTTTTCAATATGGATCCCATACTATAAATGTTGGTGCATTTGGGAAGGATTCTATAGGAGAAGATCAAAGAATGTACACCATCACCCCCATGACAGGAATAGAACAGGTTAAATCAGCAGAGAAACAAGAGTTTTATTAGTTAAGTTAGTCTTTTCTAAACATTATGATTTTTTATTTATTTTTATTTTATGTGGTGACTGTTTTTCCCAAATGTGTGTAAGTGTACCACATGCATGGAATACCCATGGAGGCCAGAAGAGGGCATCTGATCCCCTGGAACTGGAATCACCAATGGTTGTTAGTCACCATGTGGGTGTTGGGAACTGAACCCTGGTCCTTTGCAAGAATAAAAGCCCCTGACTGCTGAGCCAACTATCCAGCCCCCACCTGAATGATTTTTTTTTTCCATCTGGACCTGTATATCTTTTCAGAGTTGATTACTAAGCTGGAGAGATGGGCCTCTTATACCATGTTCTAGTTTCCTTTCCATTGCTGAGACAAAACACGCAGACCAATTCCAACTTGCAGAGAAAAGAATCTATTCGTCTCACATCTCCTGGGTCACAATTCATAACTTAGGGAGCCCAAAGTAGGAACTCAGGGCAGGAACCTGAAGGCAGGAGCTGGAGTATAGGCCATGGAGGAATGCTGTTTACTAGCTTGCTCCCCTGACCTATGCTCAACTTGCTTTCTTTTTTTTAATAAAATATTTTATTGTTTTGTGTGTTTCATACATCATTTCTCAGTCCAGTTTAGATACATTCCCTTTTCCATGTCCCCCACCCTCCCCCAGCTCATCCATTATGCCATACATGTCTTGCATCTTTTCCTAGTCTTTTTTCTTTTTTTTTTGAACTTTATAATACACATAGCATCAAAATAACATAAATGAAACTTGTGATACCAAAAAAGCATCAAAATACAGTGATACTTTAATATGGAATTCTTTTTTTTTTCTCTAGCTTGTATTGCATATATATATATATATATATAATATATATATATACATATATAAATATATACATACATACACATATCACCTGAGTTGGAGGATTTTCTCTCCCTTCCTCCCTTCCTCCCTTCCTTCCTTCCTTTCTTTCTTTCTTTCTTTCTTCTTTCTTTTTTCCTTCCTTCCTTCCTTCCTTCCTTCCTTCCTTCCTTTCTTTCTTTCTTTCTTTCTTTCTTTCTTTCTTTCTTTCTTTCTGCTAAAAGATGTCATGTTTTCCCCCAAGGAAGTGCTTGAAGGTTCCTCTTTGGCAAGCCCTAACAACCATCAATCCTGCCCCCGTGCTCCACATTGAGGTCCCTCCCAAATAAGGTCCATCAAGCATGCTTCCTGTCTTGATCGTCCTGCACTGGCCTCCATGACACAGCCTGGGTAGTCCAACAGCGGCATTCTACACTCTGAAGAGGCTAAAATCCCAGTAGCCGTTCAGTCCACAAGCTGGATATCTCAGTAGTCCCCATCTGGCATTGAAGGTTTGGAGGATTCTCAAGTTTTATATCTGAAGCACAATTTCTCAGACCTTACTGATTTTTATTTCTGGTTATACTTTCCTTTTGGATACTTAAGGCAACACAATTAGCCCAGATTAACCAAAGTTTTTGTTTTCTCACGGTCAGTTGAGGATCTGGTCCTCAAAAGTCAGTCTGGGTTTTTTGGGGGGCAGCCCCTGTCTCCTTTTGGCTTTTCAATCACCAATTCCCTCCACTCGAGGACACAGTTAGGTCTTGCTAGACCAGGCTTCCCTTTTTGAAGCATGAGCAGACTTTCCTCTTTATAGGCTAGACACTGGCTAAAGTCCAATTGGTGGATCTCCAAGTCCTCCCTGCCCAGGAAGACTGGTGACTCACATTTGCAGGATATTTCAAGAGATGCCCCTATACCTAGTCCCCTGAGGCTTAGTTGACCTCTGAGGGCAAGGAACAAAGTTATCCCTTAGGTCCCTCGCCCAAATTGGTATGGGTATTAAGTATGGTCATTAAGCACCCAGAAATCAACCTGCTTTCTTATATAATATATATAATACAGAAGAACCTGCCCAGCAGTGGCACCACCCACAGTGGACTGGGCCCTCCCACATCACTCAACAATCAAGAAAATACCCCTCCAGACGTGGCCACAGGCCAGTCCAATGGAGGCAGTTCCCTAGTTGAGGCTCCCTCAATTCAGGTGTGTGAAGTTGACACTAAAGCTGTCCAGCACATAACATAAATTGGAAAGTAGTGCCATTTCCTACAAATATAAAGTTAGCTTAAAAGTAAATGACTAACAAACAAAATCAGTGTTATTGAATTTAAGCTTCTGTTGGCTGTGGAAAACTCATCTCCCATTAGGGTGTTGACATTAACCAGATGAGGCTCTGACACCATCTCTGTATAGAGAGGAACAGAGAGCAGACTAAATTGAGAGTTTCCATTTGCTATTACCACAATACATGAATAAAATTTCTTCACACAACAGTAGTGTCCAAGTAGTGCCTTACTGTTTGAGCCATGAAATCTGATGTCAATTAAAGCAGTACCAATTGCTCATTTTTTGAAGGGGGGTCTTTTCAAGACAGGGTCTCCCTGTAGCCCCAGCTGTCCTGAAACTCGCTCTGTAGACCAGGCTGGCCTTGAACTCACAAAGATCCCCCTGCCTCTGCCTCTGAAGTGCTAGGATTAAAGGCGTGCGCCACCACGCCCGGCTTCCAGTTGCTCATTTTTATGAGATGGATGCCATGTTCCAGGGTTTTGGAAGTCATTTCCTTCTATAAAAATCTGGGTCTTCACTCTGAGGTCTGCATTTCTACAAGGTAAACTCGAATTTCTAGCCTAGAGCTTTGGGTCAGAGGACTGAATGTTCATGTCAGTGCATGTCACTGCCATCTCAAGTAGTTTTGTTTTGGTCCTCTTATGAGAAGGGAGTAATCATGGAGTCATGACCATGGTTATCTTGTCTAGTGTTGTCTTTAATGGTGACACCAGGGGAGCCCTCCCTCTCACCCATGATTAACACATTTTCATATCTTCAGCTTACCATGTCTTGTGTATTCTAGAGTTACAGATGGTTGCTAGCTATCACATGGGTGCTGGGAACTGAGCCCAGGTTCTCTACAAGAGCAGCCAGTGCTCTGAACCTCTGAATAGATTAGAGTATATAAGACATGTCTTGTATATTCTTGTATAATCTAGCACAATATTGTATAACATGCTAAAGAATTCACTAACTGCCCTATTCTAATTTCTATGCTTACAGATTTCAACTTAGACCCATATTAGTCATTTTCTCTTCACTGTCATGGGTACGATAACTGCAGAAACAGCTTGGAAAGATTTATTGTGGCTCACAGTTCAGGGAGCACAGTCCACCATAGTGGATAAGGTATGGCAGCTGATATGGATTCCAGCTGAGAGAGAGAGAGAGAGAGAGAGAGAGAGAGAGAGAGAGAGAGAGAGAGAGCGCTGGAGGCAGCTGGTTCCATCACATGCTAGCCAGGAAGCAGAGCTTTGGCAGAAGCAGGGCGAGAGTAAAGTTCAATCCCCGCTTTTATAGTCTCCTTCCATCAGCAAGGCCCCTTGTCTGAAAGTTCCACAGCCTCCCAAACAGCACCATCACCTGGGGACCAACTGGACAAATACAGGAGCCTTTGGGGTTTTTTTAGACTAAAATTAACCTTTTATATTACCCTTATATAAATGCAGTCCACCTTCTTTATCACATTGGTCGCTTTTCACAGCCTGCTGTGTTTAGTTGTGAATGTAGGGATAAGGTGCCCCTCAAAATCTCATCTGGCTTCCCTTCATGCCCCTGCTATAGTAACTGGTAGGAGGTTCAACCCAAACCCTCAATTGTGGATTCTCCAGTTAATTCAGGTTTGGGGATGTCTAGAGTAAAAGCAACATTCTTAGCAAAGGTTCTTGTTCTCACTTGATTCTGAGTGGCCATGTCCAGCCTGGGTTTATCTGTCTTGTGGGTCTTTGCCAAAAGCCACTATCACCAGCCAATCCATCCAGGCCTCCTTTAAGGCTGCAGCATTAGTCACAGTGAGGACCATCTCTCAATATAGAGCAGTGAAATTCACACTCAATTCCAGTGTGACATTGAATAGCAGGGATCCCACGCTCCTCTCTCAGGACAGTGGGCTCTCAGTGCCCTCCACACACTGATTCTCCATCCAGCCATCTACATTTGGTAGGTTCTCTTGCTCGTGGTGAGCTGCTTCTGGCCATCAAGGCTTTTCTTTAGTCTTGTCTGGTACTAATGAGCTGGACTACTCAGAACTAAAGCAGCGCTTCCCCAGAGAGACCCTGCAAAGCCTTTTTTAGCTATCATCAGCACATCTTGATCACTTCCATGACTGGATCTTTGAATTCCAGCACAACTCTAGAAAGTACTGGCAAATCCAGATTATTTATTCAATGTTTAATTAAGTCTGAATCAAATGCATACATTTGTCATTGCTCAATAAATCTGTCCTATCTGCTTCAAGTCAGTGAAAATAGACCTAAATATCCCAAGAGAAAACCAGTTTTTTAGAAGATGAATAAAAGAAGCTGGGAAGAAGAAAAAAAAGAACTAGAAAAATGAAAAAGGGAGGGGGGGGGGAGAGAGAGAGAGAGAGAGAGAGAGAGAGAGAGAGAGAGAGAGAGAAAGAGAGAGAGAGAGAGAGAGAGCGCAAACAAGATTGGTGGTGTACTCCTTTAATCCCAGTGCTTGGGAGGCAGGGGCAGGCAGATCTTTGTGAGTTTGAGGCTAACCTGGTCTACATAGTGAGCTAGTCAGGGCTACATGGCAAGACCCTGACTCAACAAAACAAAACAAAATCCCCAAAAGATGAATAAAGAATTATTGCTAAGCAGAATAGAGGTAACATCAAACAAACTGAAAATCCTATATGTTCAAGCTCATGAGTCAAACTCACAAGGATGGTGCAAAATTGCCTTTCTTGATACAGGTTTAGCTTGGCAGGAAAGAATTTGGTCCTTTCTTTCCCCAAAACCACTTCATTTTTTTAATTTTTAAAGTTTATTTTTAAAATATTTTATTTTTTTTATTTTATGTGTATGAGTATAATGCCTGCATGTATATAAGTGTACCCATGTCATGCAGTGCCCATGGTGATCAGAGGAGGGCATTGGGGCCCTGGAGCTAGAGTTACAGATGGTTGTTAGCCACCATGTGTGTACTAGGAACTGAATTTGGGTCCTCTGCAAGAGCCATCAGTGCTCTTGACTGCTGAGCCTTTTCTCCAGCACCACCTCTCCATACAAACTTGTTAAAAAACACCTATTTTTTCAGTTTTTCTTCAGGTGGCATGGTCAGACAGCACTATATTTTGATTCTATAATCCTCATGGAGATATATTTACTGTCTCATATAAATTACACCCGTGACACCTCATTTTATCTACCCTCAATTCTACAGTACATTAATGCTTTATTTGAATGTTCAACTCCGAGAGGTTTTAGTCAACTGTGTCATTTGTGTAGATAGACATTTATAAGAAAGAGCCACCCCATAATACATGAAGAAATTGAAGATGTAATAAGAAACCTCCTGTATTAGTCACTTTTCTGTTGCTGTGATAAAACACCATGACCAAGGAATTTATAAAAGGAAGAGTTTATTTGAGCTTACGATTACCGGTTCCAGGGAATTAGAGTCCATTGTGGTGGGAGGCATGGCAGCTGGATCTGGAGCAGCAAGCCGAGGGTCACATCTCGCAAAGAGCACAGGAAGCAGAGAGAGAGCAACTGTAGACCACGAGGCTTGTTAAAACTCACTAAGCCTGCCCCCAACAACGCACTTCCTCCAGCACGGCCACACCTTCTAAGACCTCCAAAAACAGTGCCACCAACTGGAGACAAACGTCTGAATACCTAGAGCCTATGGGGGACACTCATTCAAACCACCACACCTCCCAACTAAAAAAAACCCAGGCCCAGATGGTTTCACAGCAGAATTCTATAAAACATTTCAAAAAGACCTACAACCATTATTACTGAAACTGTTTAGAAGGATACAATCAGAGGGAATTCTCCCAAATTCCTTCTATGATGCCAGCAACACTCTATTACCCAAACCAGGCAAAGATACAACTAAAAAGGAAAATTATAGACCCATCTCCCTAATGAACACAGATGCCAAAATTCTAAACAGGATACTGGCAAATCACGTACAGGCTCACATCAAGAAGATCATCCGTCGTGACCAAGTTGGATTCATACCAGAGATGCAGGGATGGTTCAACATACGAAAATCAATAAACATCATCAAACACATAAATGGAATGAAAGACAAAAACCACACCATCATCTCAATTGATGCTGAAAAAGCCTTTGACAAAATCCAGCATCCCTTCATGCTTAAAGTCCTAGAAGGAATTGGATTGGAGGGATCATTCCTCAATGTAATCAAAGCCATATACAGGAAACCCACAGCCAATATCATCCTAAATGGGGAAATGACGGAAACATTCCCTTTAAAGGTAGGAACTCGGCAAGGCTGCCCCCTATCACCACTCCTCTTCAATATAGTGCTTGAAACACTTGCTAGAGCAATAAGGCAAGAAAAGGATATTAAAGGAGTACTAATTGGAAAAGAGGAAGTCAAACTATCCCTATTTGCTGATGATATGATTGTTTACTTAAGAGATGCAAAAAACTCCACCAGAAAACTCCTAGAAACGATTAACAGCTTCAGCAAAGTGGCAGGATACAAAATTAACCTTAGAAAATCAATGGCCTTTCTTTACACCAAGAACAAGCAACTGGAGAAAGAATTCAAAGAGACCTTCCCACTCACAATAGCCTCAAAAACAATAAGATACCTAGGAACAAACCTAACCAAAGACACCAAAGACCTCTACAACAAAAATTTTAAACCCTTAAAGAAAGAAATTGAAGAAGACCTCAGAAGATGGAAAAACCTCCCATGCTCATGGATTGGGAAAATTAACATTGTAAAAATGTCCATTTTACCAAAACTCTTGTATAGATTTAATGCAATCCCAATCAAAATCCCCAAGAGTTTCTTCACAGGCTTGGAAACAAAAGTTCTTAAATTCATTTGGAGAAACAAAAGACCCCGAATAGCCAAATCAATCCTGAGTGAAAAGAGCTACACAGGAGGGATCTCTATACCAGATTTTAAACTATACTACAGGGCTATAGTCATAAAAACAGCCTGGTACTGGCACAAAAACAGACCTGTTGACCAATGGAACAAAACCGAAGATCCAAATCTGAGCACATACAATTTCAGCCATCTCATATTTGACAAGGGGGCCAAGAAACCACAATGGAGAAAAGACAGCATCTTCAGCAAGTGGTGTTGGCAAAACTGGATCACCACTTGTAGAAGAATGAAATTAAACCCCTACCTCTCACCCTGTACAAAAGTCAACTCCAGATGGATTAAAGACCTCAACGTGAAACCCCAAACTCTGAAGGTGATAGAAGAAAAAGTTGGCAGCAGACTACAAGACATAGGCGTAGGAAAAGACTTCCTAAATCAGACAGCAGCTGCACAAGAATTAAGGTCGACAATTGACAAATGGGACCTCATTAAACTCAAAAGCTTCTGTACATCAAAAGAAACAATCAAGGAAGTGAAGAGAAATCCCACAGAGTGGGAGGAAACCTTCACCGCAGAAACATCTGACAAAGCATTGATTTCCAGAATATATAAACTACTCAAAAAACAAAGAAGAAAGAAAACAAATGACCCACTCAATAGATGGAGCAAAGAGCTGAACAGAGACTTCACAAGTGAGGAATTAGAGATGGCTGAGAAACACCTTAAGAAGTGTTCAACATCACTAATCATTAAGGAAATGCAAATGAAAACCACTTTAAGATATCATCTTACTCCAATAAGACTGGCTAGGATCAAGAAAACAAATGATACCAAGTGCTGGAGAGGTTGTGGGGAAAGGGGAACACTCATCCACTGCTGGTGGGAATGTAAACTCGTACAGCCACTATGGAAAGCAGTGTGGAGAACCCTTGGAAGACTTGGAATGAACTTGCCACCCGACCCAGCCATACCACTCCTAGGCATGTACCCTCAAGACTCACCCCACCACAGAGATACATGCACAGCCATGTTTATTTCAGCTCTCTTCACAATAGCAAGGAGCTGGAACCAACCCAAATGCCCCTCAACTGATGAGTGGATAGAGAAAATGTGGTACATCTACACAATGGAGTTCTATGCAGCAGTAAAGAAAGATGACATCATGAGCTTTGCAGGAAAATGGCTGGAGCTAGAGGACATCATGCTGAGTGAAGTAACACAGTCTCAGAAAAACAAACGAAGAATGGTATCCCTCATCTGTGGATGCTAGTGCCAATTACCTAGTTGTAAGTATTTCTTGTGCACGGCCCCTTGAGCTTTTGTCCAAAGCAGTTGGGAGTGATGTATACTGGAAACAACAACAACAACAACAACAAAAAGGACTGCATTGAAGAACTGACTGAAACAGTGAACTTCTGCTCAAAACAGTCAACTTCCACATGGAGAATATTTAGAAAGCCTGATAGAGATGAAAAGCATGTTTGGCAGAATGCATGAGCTCTGGTGGGGTAGGGGAATGGGGGGGGGAACACGGGTCTAGATTTGATAAAAATAAATACATAAATAAATTTTTTTAAAAAAGAGCCACTTGGGGATTCCTTTTTTTTGGGGGGGGGGGAGATTCTTATTAATCATTTTCTGCTAACTTATTTCAGCTTACATTTTTGAAATCCCTTTGAATAGAATATTTCTTTTCTAATCTTCTCTAAATTCTTATTTTGGAATCAGTCTTTGCCAGGGCATGTGACCCTTCCTTCCATCTCTAAGCAGCTTGGTGTCTCAGAGCCTTTACATAATGATTTTACCATGTTACATTCTGAAAGTTTGAGAGATTCCTTTATTTCACTATTTTCTGTGATTAAGGGAGACATCTTTAATGCCTCTTGTACCATATAGCCCCATCTTCTTCCATTTTGCCTACAGATACAAAAGGGGAAAGAAAAACTAAGTAGAGCTCCTAATTAGTAGCTGCTGGTTAAACTATGTTATTTTTCTCTCCCCTGGTGTCGTCCAGTCTTTCATTCTGCTGTCTTCCCCATGGCCGTCTCTACCTCTTGAGGGTGCTTGGTGCCCCCCTCCTCTTCCTCCTGGGGCTGCTGCTGGCCCTGCTCCCAGGGGCCCAGAGATTCCCTGGTATCCCCCTTCTCATGTTCAGCTGCCACTGACCAGAGCTTTTGGCACGTGGTACTCTCAAACCTGCTGCAACCTTGTTGGAGATTCCAACATACAGAATGCACTACACTAGAAATCAGACAGGGATCATGCCTTCCTCCAAGGCTTCTCTTTGAACAATTCCCTCCTGATCCCCACCAGCCCCCTCTACTTTGTCTATACCCAGGTGGTCTTCTCTGGGGCACGTTGCTTGGATAAGACCTTATGTAGTTTGGTCTACCTGACCCATGAAGTCTGGCTACTATCCTCTATGTATCCCTCCCCATGCCTCTCCTCAGTGGGCATAGGTTGGTTGGATACAGGAACCGTGGATGTGTTCAACGTACCAGGGGGCTGCATTCCTGCTCAACAAGGGAGACCAGCTGTTCACCCACACATGGTATCCTCTATCTCTCCATCCACCCCAGCAATGTATTCTTTGGAATTTTTGTTCTGTAGAACTTGGAAAGATCCATAAAGGAAAAAGAAACTTGTTTCCAGGCCTTCTAGCCATTTGCCCCCCACACCACCTTTCCTTTGCCCATTCCCACAATTTCAAGCCTTCTCCACTAAAGTTACCTGGAGCTTTTAATGGAGGGATTTCAGGGACTCCAGGGGACAATACTGGGTGCTCCCCCGAGGATCTCAGCCTGCATAAAAAGTTCCTGCACCAAGTTGTTTGTCTGTGTTGTGGGTCTAGGTGGGGCCAAGACCTTTATGGGGAGAAGCTGAAGGCATGTAGGAGGTGGCTAGGGGCAGGAGAAGGTCCTAGTTATGCAGGGAAAAGTTAAGTTATTTGTCTGTGGAGGATGGGGAGGGGAGAGCAATAGAGAAGTATAAGATGAGAGTTAGTATTAGAGATGAAGTTCAAGACAACATCAACACAGGGCTCACAAGAGAGAGGAGGGATCTGAATGACCAAGGGACTCTAGAAGGAAACACAAGGCTCTAAAAGCCAGCCACTGCTTGGCTAGATACCCACAAGGAGCCATCTGCATTCTCAATGAAGCCAAGTAAACCTCTTTTCTCTGGAAAAAAATTATTTTAATTTTATGTGTGTGTTTTGCTTGCATAAATGCAAGTGCATTCATGTTGTACAGTCCCCAACGATGCCAGAAGAGGGCATCACATCACCTGGAACTGCAATCATGAATGGTCGCCAGCTGCCTTGTAGATGCTGGGAAATGAACCCAGATCCCTCTGCAAGAGTAGCTAGTTTTCTTAAGCGCTGAGCCATCTCTCCAGCCTCAGGTTAGATTCTTGACTCAAGATTGGGGTTAGGGTGTTCTGGTTTTTCCCCTTAGTTGCAGGCTGTAGACTTGGTCTAGGGTGCAGGTGGTAGAAGATCAAGGCAACAGAACTTCCTTTTTTGGTCTGTTAATTATTGGCTTGCATATTTAAAAGAAACTTTCATTGCTTATCACATTTCATCACAGAAGTTTCCAGGGAGATTATTCAATTTTCTTGTCAGTTGTTGCACCTGGCAGCTCCTGACCCGTACTCCTACATGGGCCCCATCAGGCCATTTTAGGCAGGCAGGGCAGCCCCCCACCAAGTTCCCCAACCTTTCCTCCTCCCTCCTGACTTCCCATGGCTGGAGTCAAACTTAGTTGCACTTAATCATTTATCACCCAGATTGCCCTGTTGTCCTTACAATCTAGAAATAACTCTGTATCTCCACAAGTAGATAACAAAAGGTCCAGTGGATCAGTTAAGATAACAACCTGTTTAACCTTCTTTTTCCTACCTCCTGGTCTCCAAGAGTCATTCATTTCTCAGACCAATAGATCCTTCCTGAACCCCACTTTTTAGCAGGACTTCTGGACAGCTCCTGATGATGACTCAGCAACCAGAAGTTTAGCACTTCTCCTTGTTTTGTGAGCAGCTTCCCCAGAAGGGCAGGAATCTCCTGCAAAGATACATTTTTGTGGAAATACAAATGTGGTGACTAAATGTTCCTGTAGCACTTTCCTGCTCATCAGTGGAAATTTTTGCCTTCAGATTTGCATTTGATGTTAATCAGTGTTTCCTTATCACCTGGCATTCATTATTGATTTCAAGTAGGTACATTTCCAAACTCAGGTGTACATGAGGAACTTAAATAACAGAGACTGTACTAAAAAGGCAGCAGTAGTTATTCTGAAATATGGAATACATTGTTATTAGCTATAGTGACCCTAATTCCATTTCGAGAATCTCGTCAAAATAAGTGAGGTGATGGGATAGGTATGTCAATTAGCTTGATTTAATCATACCATGTTTTACATAGAACAGCAGGTCACACTGTGCTCCATAAACATGAACAACTGGGATTTGTCAGTGAAACATAACATTAATGAAAAGAGGAGAACAGTGGTGGCTGTCACTTGGCTTTAGCATGTGGAAGGACTTGGTGGCCAACTGGAGGATCTTGTCCTGTTCGGGGGTGGGGTTGCCTGGTCCTCAGAGTCACTGAGCCATGAGCCCCCTTCCCCTGGTAGCACTTGTCCCTTCTCTTCACTCCTCCTTTCTAGCATGTGTGTGGTTCCCTAGGTCATACTTGCAATATTTTCCCAGTAGTCTGCTGTATCCCTAGGGCTCTACCGTCTCATCTCTGTTCACTTTTTCTCCTGTTTTCCATCAGGTGGCAGCAGACTTCCAAGTCTTCAGGACTGTCCAGCAGCCTTCAGCCTGCCGGTGCCAAAGCCGATGCCCTCAGGGAAGAGATGGAGGAGGCTGCCAATAGAGTGGAAATTTGCCGGGTACCCGCTCCCCTTGCTCCTCTCCCTTGGGACGTACTGGGGAGCTCTGAAGGACTGTCAATTTTATTCACTGGAGTTTTCTAGTGAATAAGCTAGTGAGCTCTACTAGTGAGGCTATATTGCATACACTCAGGTCTCCAAAGAATGGATGATGACTTCAGAGTCAGGGCAGTGAAAATGACCCATATCATAAGGAGGCACTAGGCTGTCAGTGGGGATCTGGTGTGGTAGGCAAAGAGGAACTGCCCTTCATTTCTCTGGAAAACTTTATGACAACTCCATTCTGAAGAATACATTGTAGGCCCCCAGGGTCAGGTGAGAATTTAGACTATTGATGATCCTTGGCTCAGTATGATATTAAGTTTATTTTCTTATTATCCTTTTAATACTACCTGAGCTGCTATATCTATCTTATGCCTATTAGAAGACACTTGCCTCTGAAGATGAAATGTTAGGCATGAAGAGAGCTGCAGAAAAGCAACTTTCTGCTTTTAAGAGAGAGAGTACGTAATTTTAGGAACTGTGACCTCACACATGTGGGATGATGTCATTTATTACAGACTTTTGTTTTTCCTGTCTGTGTTCCCCACCATCATTGTTAAGATGTAAGAAGTCATACACCATTCAGGGTGCTGTTGTGTATATTTACATGTTAACATGCACATGTGTCAGTTTAGGTTCCCAAGAAAGTCAAACCTGTGTATGCTGTATTTAGACCCAAGGAACAAAATACTACATTTCAACTAGTACTGTGTGCCTCTATTTTCTTAATCGAATGCACAGTTGGTTTACATGTATGCGTGCATGTATGTGGGCATGCCTCTGTGTGGGTGTGTTGTGAGTTGCTGCTACAGTCTTCACATGCGGTTTTAGAGAAAGCTATGCAGAGATAGCTCTGTTCTTTGTGGCTTTCTTTTTTCTTGTTAGCTTGTTCACTGGTCTTTTCTTTCATAGCCCCTCTGCACAAGTGTCTTTGACCTTACATTCAGATCATACTCAGAATCAGAATTTGTCTCTGGGATTAGAAACACTGAAAGGCTTTTAAACAATCCATTATCTCCTATTCTGCCCTCCTGTGGAACCAAACAAAGTAATACAAATACTTCAGATCCCAGATTTGTTGTGATTGAAGATTTATCAATTTATCATTATAATCGCCATTGAACTCTTGGGTCAACGGCAAATATGAAGCTGATGTGCTGTATCTGAGGTATAATTCTCCTCTCCTGCTGATTTCAATTTGGTGTGTTCTTTGTCTACCATATATCTGTTTTATTCAGTTCAGAATCTTCTTAAAATGCCATTTCCAATAGACCAGGGAAGGTGATGGTGAAGGAGATGCTGACTATGAGAACCCAAACACACCAGAGTAAAAGCAGTAGCTTTGAGTCTTCTGTGTAGCTGCTCATATTTTCTCTTGTGCCCCAAATATATTCCTCTTTAAAAGATTATATAAGTAATTCATGAGGCTGGCAAGGTGGCTCAGCAGTTACGAGCACTGGCTGTTCTTGCAAAGGACCTGACTTTGATTCCCAGCACTCATATTGTTGTTAACAGTTGTCTCTAACGCCAGGTCCAAGGGATCCAATGTCCTTTTCTGACTTCCCTGGGCTTTGCATGACACAGGTGCACTTACATCCTTACAGGCAATGTACTCATACACATAAAATAAAAACTATAAATAAAAATTCAAAAAACAAATTTAAAAGTAACTCATATTTATTCTAACTGGTGTAAAAATACAAAATATATGATGTGGGACACCAGTAGTTGTCTGTTTTCTGACCAGCAACTATTTCTCAAACTAGTTGACCAAATCCTCTTCTCACCAAAACTTTGGGTGACCATGTACTGTATAAAAGTTATAAGATAAGGAAGCCAAGGTTAGAGCATTCATCCATATAACATCCTAGTAGCTGGCATATTTTTAATAAAATAATCATACTAACTGGTTTTTTTTGTTTTGTTTTTAAATTTTTTTTTTTCGTATGTGTATGAATGTACTGTCTGCATGCAGGTTTGTGCACCTGTGTCGTGCAATGCCGCGGAGGTCAGAAGAGGGTGTGAGATTCCCCTGGAACTAGAGTTCTCCTGGAATTGGAGTTTCAGATGGTTCTTGGCCACCATGTGGGTGCTAGGGATCGAACCCAGGTCTTCTGCAAGAGCAGTCAGTGCTCTTAACTGCTAGGCCATCTCTCCAGCCCCCATACTAACTGTTTTAACCTGCCACCAACTTCCTAAATTGACATTATTGTTTTAGATATCTCTCCAGGTAGCGTTAGATTTAACTGAGTCTTTTTAATAAAGTGTATAAATATTTGGTAGCAGAGACATACATTTATGTATATATAACCATAACATGCTTACATACATATGTATCACACACACACACACACATACACACACACACACACACAGAGGCATGCACCATGATTACTTAGCTATTTTCCTGTGGAGAGATCTTCATACTGATGTATTTGTTTTGCTTTATTTTTACCTTTTCCTCAATGATAAGTAAACATCTTTAGGTCTATATCATTATATGCTGCAATTTTTTTTTCCTGAGGGATAAATACCCCCAAATGGTATTTTTAGGTCAGAGTCTAGGTACATTTGTTTTATGTTCTTTTTTAATTTTATTTATTTTTTGTATGTGTATGAATGTACTCTCTGCATGTTAGGCTGGTGCGCCTTTGTCTTGCAATGCTGCAGAGGTCAGAAGAGGGTGTCGGATTCCCCTGGAATGGTTCTCAGCCACCATGTGGGTGCTGGGCATTGAACCCAGGTCCTCTGCAAGAGCAGTTGGCGCTCTTAACTGCTAGGCCATCTCTCCAGCCCCTCTTTTATGTTCCTTTAAGAAGTGTAGTTGGAGTTGCCCTTGTAGCTAAGTATTAAAAGTGGGCCTGTTGCCACCGTGAGACTTGAGTGTACAGTGGTTAGATCAGGGACTTGCCGGGACCTCGTGAAGCACAGAGTACCTGCATATTCCCCCCCAACTCTCCACCAACTGGAATTGCTGAGAAAGTATCCAAGTGGATTTTTTGGAGAACCTTCAGAACAGAAAGGAAAAAGTGAATTAGACTTCCAATATCTAAACAAAATTGAAAGCCTGAAACCTAGACAAGTCAACACTCCATAAACAAGGAGAGAGAAAAAAAAATATCTGAAGGAGGCAAGCAAAGCAAGCCTTCAACACAGTGAAAAGGCATTTGTGATTTGCATCAGAATACAGGCAAAAAAGGGAAACCCACATGCCAGGGACGTGACAAAGGGACAACATGGGAAAGGTGCAGGATAATTCTACCAACCCTGTAGGAGATTGCTACAGTGGGATCCCCCTGGGGGTGACCCAAGAAACAGATCTCAGAGGAACAATTGAAGACCTATTCAGAGAAATTAAAGAATATAAAGAACAAGTCAGGGAACTAAGGAGAAAGAATGAAAAACTCAAGAAGGATCTAGAGGGAGAAAATGACAAGCTACAGAAAGAACTAAAGGACAAACTCCAGAAACAACGAGAGGGAGAAAATGACAAACTCCAGAAGGTAGTGGAAACACTGAAAAAGGAAGCCAACCAACAAAGTAAGGAGCACCAAGAACAGATTGAGAAGCTCCAAAAAGAAATGGAAATACTAAAGAAATCACAGGATGCCCCTTTTCTAAGCCTAGGGAACAATCTGTGGAAGAGGGGGCTTGGTAGAATATAAGGGCTGTGATTGGGGTGAATGGTGAAACTACAGCAATATAGACTGGACACTTATTTGATCAACTCGATTGTACATACAAGCCCCGCCCCCAGCTGGATGGTGGGACCCTTGAGCTGTGTGGGTTTGGGCACAACTGCTTGCAAATTGGTTTGACATGAATTATTATTATTTACATAAATTATTATTGTTAAAAATGAAAAAATAAGGAAGTAATAGAAAAAAAATCACAGGATGAAATGAAAAGGGAAATCGAGGGCTGGAGAGATAGCCTAGCGGTTAAGAGCGCCGACCGCTCTTACAGAGGACGCCGGTTCGATCCCCAGCACCCACATGGCGGCTAAGAACCGTCTGAAACTCCAATTCCAGGAGAACTCCAGTTCCAGGGGAATCCGATACCCTCTTCTGACCTCCGCGGCGTTGCACGACACGGGTGCACAAACTTGCATGCAGACA
>VZQC01003549.1:515514-588423 GCA_009823505.1 Rhizomys pruinosus
AAAAAAAAAAAATCAATGAATCCAAAGGTTGGTTCTTTGAAAGAATAAACAAGATAGACAGACCTCTAACCCAGTTAACCAAAAGAAAGAAAGAACAACTCCAAATCAATATAATCCATGATGAAAGGGGAAATATCACAACAGACAATGAAAAGATCCAGACAATCATACAGGAATACTTCAAATACTATACTCTACTAAGTTTGAAAACCTAGAAGAAATGGATGAATATTTGAAATCCTGGGAATCACCATAGCTCAACCAAGAAGAGATCGACAGCTTAAACAGACCCATAATATATGAAGAAATTGAAGAAGTAATAAGAAATCTCCCAACTAAAACAAGCCCAGGCCCAGATGATTTCATGGCATAATTCTATAAAACATTTCAAAAAGACTTACAACCATTATTTCTGAAATTGTTTAGAAGGATACAAAGGGAATTCTCCCAAATTCCATGAAGCCAGCATCACTCTATTACCAAAACCAGGCAAAGATACAACCAAAAAGGAGAACTATAGACCCATCTCCCTAATGAACACAGATGCAAAACTTCTAAACAAAATGCTTGCAAATCACATACAGATCCACATCAAGAAGATCATCCATCATGACCAAGCTGGATTCATACCAGAAATGCAGAGATGGTTCAACATACGAAAATCAATAAATATCATCAAAAATATAAATGGACTGAAAGACAAAAACCACATGATCATCTCAATTAACACGGAAAAAAACTTTGACAAAATCCAGCATCCCTTCATGCTTAAAGTCCTAGAGGGAATTGGATTGGAGGGTCCATTCTTCAATGTAATCAAAGCCATATACAGGAAACCCACAGCCAATATCATCCTAAATGGGGAAACTACAGAAGCATTCCCTTTAAAGGTAGGAACTCAGCAAGGCTTCCCCCTGTCACCACTCCTTTTCAATATAATGCTTGAAACACTTGCTAGGGCAATAAGGCAAGAAAAGGAAATGAAAGGAATATTAATTGGAAAAGAGGAGGTCAAGCTGATTTTGCTGATGATATGATTGTTTACTTAAGGGATGCTAAAAACTCCACCAGAAAACTCCTAGAAATGATTAACAGCTTCAGCAAAGTGGCAGGATAAAAAATTAACCTAAAAAAATCAATCATCTTTCTTTACACCAAGAACAAGCATATGTGCATATTTTGGAGTGATGCATATTGGAAGGAATAACAACAACGACAACAACAGAAAGACTGCATCAAAGAACTGACTGAAATGGTGAATTTCTGCTCGAAACAGTAAACTTCTGCATCGAAAATTTTGAGAGAGACTGAGAAAAAGATGAAAAACATGTTTGATAGAATGCATGAGCTCTGGTGGGATCGGGGGACAGGGAGAGGGGCATAGGTCTAGATTTGATTTGTAATGTAATTTTGTATGAATTGCACAGAGCTTCAATAAAACATTGGCTTAAAAAAAAAAAAGATCAAACCCCCGCATCATAGGGATAGAAGGAGAAAAATCCCAAGAGAATGGTATTGATCAGATCTTCAACAGAATAATAGATGAAAATTTCCCCAAACTATAAAAAAGACAAACCCATACAAATATAAGAAGCACATAGAACACCAAGTAGACAAAACCAATAACTTTTCTTATCCTGAAGTCTGTTCTATCTAAAATAGCAGTGTAGCACCTCCCACTTTCTTGTGATTAATCTTTGATGACTCTGTCCACATTCCTTTTCTTCTTTGGGGGTGGAGGGCAGTGACAGCAGATCTCATTTAGTGTACTGCAGTAGCCTCAATCACCTGGTTCTTCCCTTTACTTTCACTCATTCTGTGTTTTTCTTCTCTCTTTTTATTTAAAGTAGGTTTCTTACAACCAACATATAGTTAGTTGGATGTTATGATCCTGCTCTGACAATCTCTTTCTCTTAAATGATATTTTTAGATTATTATTCAGTCACTACTGATATCAATACCATATTTGTTCCTGTGTTTGTCATCCTGAATTGTTGTTTGGTAGTTTTAACTGAATATTTTATCTGATTGTCATTCTTTCCTTTTTAATGCAACACACCCTAATTTTTGCTTTTTTTAGTGGCAGCTCTAGAACTTATAATATCCATCTGCATTAGTTCAAGTCCACTCAACATAATTGTTTCATTGAATAATATTTTTATTATATTGTTTGTATGTTATGTGACTATTTGGGTATGTATATACACTTCAGCACACACATGGAGGTCAGAGGACAACTCTCGGGAGTAGGTTCTCTCCTTCTATCATTAGTGTTCAGAGGATGGAACTCAGGACTTCGGGCTTGACTAGCTCTCTGGTCTAAAGTACCTTTTAGTAGCAAAGTATTCTCAAGGCCAGCCTGGTGTACAGATCAAGCTCCAGGCCAGCTGGGACTAAAGGGAGACCCTGTGTCAAAAAGACAAAAAAAAAAATAGTTTATTTAGTTTTGTATACATGTAGGGTATGTGTGTATGTGTGTGACACTTGTGGAAGTTAGAGGCTGACATCATGTCTCTTCTTCAATGGTTCTCCACTTTATATACTGAGAGATACAGGATCTCTCACTTGAGCCCAGAACTCACCAAGTTGGCTAGTCTCACTGGCAAGCTTGCTTCCAGGACTCTCTCCCTCCCAAACACATGGACCACTGACCCACATGGTTGTGAGGGTCTGAACTCCCACCCTCATGCTCGTACCCACGGAGTCATCTCACCAACCCCCTTTTCTTCCTCGTAACATGGTCTGTTCTCAAGAGGAATTGCTTTGCCAAAGTTTAAAAAGTTTTTTTTTTTCTCTCTGCTAGCCTACCCAATCTAGAAAGGGGAAAATAGGCCATATCAACCTCTAGTCTAGCCATTCTATCTCACGGAAGAGCAAAATAAAAAACTATCAATCCTAATGAAATTCACAATTCAGAGGCACCAAAACCCGGCCCTTGCCACAGGACCACACGGCCTTCTGCATACATCACACCTTGATGCATTTGTTCAGTATGTCACGTATGCCTTTCATTTCAACAAAACTTATAAAACAAAGCAGAACTACTATATTAGAGACTGATCAAGGACCTGAATCAGAATTATGTATAACACCAATCGACAAGAGTTGTGCCTCAAAGTCAAGGTGGAAGGAAAGAACTCCCCAAAGCTGTCCTCTGATTGCCACACGTGGACACACTCATACCTGCACACACACACGTGTTATACACAAAATAATAGTAATAATAATAATAATAATAATAATAATAATAAATTAAAGTAAATAATTCGGGCTGAAAAGATGGCTTGGCACTGGTTGCTCTTCCAGAGGACCCAGGTTCAATTCCCAGCATCCACATGGCAGCTAACAACTAACTGTCATAACTCCAGTTCCAGGGGATCCAATGCCCTCTTCTGACCTCCATGGGCATTTCCAACACAATTGCACTTACACACGTGCAGATGATACACTCATACATATAAAATAAAAACAATAAAATACTTTTCTAAAAAGTAAGTAATTTAGGAAGATCAGGGTCTGGCATATTTTTAAGTGGCAACTTTTCCCCTCCCAACATAGGGAGACTGTTTTTCTGACAGTCACTGAGAACCTGGTGGCATTCCCGCAGGTCCCAAATCATTCGACCTGCATCTTCGGTGGTTCAGCTTTCCTGCCTCAGAGCTGGATTCTACAGGTGTTGACTGCTGGATTCTGGTCCTGTTAGTTGTGATTCTCTATTTCCCTGTCTGACTCTCCAAACTTGAGATAACAGTCTGCCCTCTGACCTCTCTCTGGCAAGTCAGAGAGGACCTGTTGACCTTTCAGTTTGTCTAATTTTTTACCCACAGAACAAACTTTCTAAGCTCCTTACATACTGAATCAAAACCAGAAGTCAGAAATAAAAATTGGTGTTTTACTTTAAACCACAAAACATTATTTAAAACTAACATTTATTTATAAATAGATTGGAGATGTTTAATAATAGAATATTAATTAAGCATATGTGATTTAGTAAAATTTCCAGATGATGAGAGATTACTAAAGTTAAGTGTGAAGCTATCAGTTACCATCTTTCAGAATATAGAGGCATATAATTAAAATTTTACTATTACTTAAAAATATATAGACCAGCTGGCATGGTGGCACATGCCTATAATCCTAGCACTTGGGAGGCAGAGGCAGGTGGATCTCTGTGAGTTCAAGGCCAGCCAGGTCTACAGAGTTGGGTTCCAGGCCAGCTGAGGCTACAGGGAGACCCTGTATAAAAAAAAAAAAAAAAAAAAATAGACCAATGAGGATTTTCCTATGTTGAAGAATATCCGGGTGTATTAAACAGATCCTCTAGTAAATATGACATTTCCAATCCTCAGAGGCACTCTGCTTTCTTCAGGAACACTTCTGAGATACTTGATTAGCTCTTTAGGGGGGAAATCTCTGTCTAAGAACCAAAATAAATTCCAAATGTATTGAACATTTAAATGCTGCGTCTTTTACTCGCACATGTGTGTGGATTATATGATGTTTGTTCATTACCAAAGAAGAATAGAGAGGGTCAGGCATGTGGATCTCTGAGTTCAAGGCCAGCTTGGTGTACAGATCAAGCCTGTTCTATTCTTTGGGAATTTGCCTACTTTGGGACTTCAGTGTCTGTGTTCATCCATTTAGCAGATAGTTTTCATGCATGCACGATGCTGAGCATTAAGCAGATAGTTTTCAGCAATGCACTATGCTGAGCACTTGGACAGTGATCAATAGATAGAAAAGGTACTTGACTCTAAAACACTTCCAAAATTAGAAACTTAGTTCTTACCTAAGAGACTGTGGATGTAGGTCAAGGGTAGAGTGTTTCCTTACCATGTGTAAGGTCCTGGGATCAATTCCAAGTGTCACCACAAACTGAGTAAATAAACTACTGTCCATCTTCGATAGATTTGAAGGCCATTTTGGGGGGAGGAGGGGAACTTACCTGAAATAGTTGGGTGAGAATCCTGTGTGCATGATGCATAGCACCTATGTAATTCTGGATGAATGTTAATTTGTTTTCCTCTTTCATCATTGGTTCTATCTGAACCAAGCTCAGCATGGTCTAACCCATCCTGATGAGGTCCCCAAAGGACAGATTTCCTCCTCTATCTTTATGACCTGATTCTGTTGCCTTGTATACACGAATTCCTCAAGGAAAGGGAGTGACTGTGCCTCCCCATCCCTGTGCTCCCAGTGAGAGCCAGCTCAGTGGGCAGCTGGAAAGGCCAAGGCCACTGAGGTGTGCCAACGGCCTGAAGCATGGGGTCGTCTACTTCCATGCTTTGTTCAGCCTCTAGGTGGGCTTTTGTGGGCTGTTGCTGTGTTTGTCTCAACTGAGTATATAGGCTCTTCTCATTGAGTGCCTCCTCCAGGATCACATGCCTACGTATGCCATGTGGCTTCCGCACAGAGACTTGACATGCTCAAACTACTGTTAGCACCAGCCTCTCCCCAACTCAGATGAGCATTTATTATGCTATGCTATAGCTGTCTCTCTGGAACTAAAAACCCTTCTGCACAGGGCAAAACACTCCAGATTCCAGGGCAGTGTTAGGTCATTGCTGCCACTGAAGTCCACAGAGAGCCTAATGACAAACAGTTGTTAATGCTACTAGATTTTTGTGCACTATAGAATGCATTCAGAATTTGCCAATTTTCAAGTCAGTACCTTTCACCATGCACCTTATCTATCCACATTTCCTGCACATTACTACATT
Source organism: Rhizomys pruinosus (assembly GCA_009823505.1). Lineage (NCBI taxonomy): Eukaryota > Metazoa > Chordata > Mammalia > Rodentia > Spalacidae > Rhizomys > Rhizomys pruinosus. Next base: position 521,235 of record VZQC01003549.1, read on the forward strand.
TCTATTCCTTTCCCCTATGTTCATGGTCCTCCAGTTGTTGAGAGTGAAGGAGAACAGGAAGGGGAAGTTAGGAAGTGGCAGAGGGAGGCGACCACAGTGTGTGCTTGGGCCTAGCTTCAAAGGGCCGGGCAGGCTACAGAGATAGAGAAGTCATTTGCATGTCCCTCCCCCATATCAGCTTGGACTCACTGGCCCACTAATTAAAGCTCAGGGGCAACTACTGCCATGGTGGATTTTTCAAACTCATTTACTCTCTATAACCAAGGTTGACAACCCCATGGGAAAAGTTTCTTACGCTTTACACATTATTGAAAATGAGTTGCAGCAGTGTTTAAGCCCCTTCCTCCTATGCTGGCTAAGCTCAGTCATCAGCTTTCCTGTTATTTTATGTTTAACCTGGCTTATATATTTTACCTTGTACAGGACCAGCTCTCTGCTGACATGTACAATTTTGTGGCCAAAGAAATTGACTATGCAAACTACTTTCAAACGGTAAGATCCACCAAGGTGAGAATGTTAAAAGTTTGTTTATAAGTGTCATAGTGTGGATAGGTCATAGAACCAACAGCCTGATGGTTATCATGAAAAGGGTACACCTTTGCTGGATCTACCTTGAGTAAACTCTGCCTAGAACCCATGCTGGGAAACCAAGGTTTGTGTCAGCAGAGGATACAAGAATAGGAAAATAATCATCCTACCCCAAGGGCATATTTGTTTCTGTTTTAGATTTTTGTCAAGTCCAAGGCAAGCAGGTAAACAATGATTGATGGGGCCGATGCCTGCATTTTCAGTGAACACAGATGTAGAGTCCTGAAACAGGATCCGAGGCACCTAAACTTAAACATTCCAACTCAGATAATTAGGACCTTGTGTCTTCACCAGGGCGAAACCAAGCAAGCCAAGGCAAGATAAATAAAAACAGTAGAGCATTGGGAGAGAAATCATATATAATGCAAAAGTTAAGCTCAGCTTTTCTGAAAGTTGAGGCTAAAAACTGAAACCTTCAAGATTTTATTTTTATGACCAAGGAAATAATGAGAGAAGGAGAGGGGATAGAGGGTAGAAGGTAGAGGGTAGAGGAAGAGGTTGTGTGCGTGTTTGTGTGTGTGTGTGTGTGTGTGTGTGTGTGTGTGTGTGTGTGTGTGTTTTGAGAGAGAGAGAGAGAGAGAGAGAGAGAGAGAGACAGAGAGAGAACTTCTGGAAAGGTTAAACTGCTCAGTGGAGTGTGGTGAGAGGAGGAGCGCTGAGCAGTTCCCTGGAATGTAATTGCTGGTACACACAGTTGGAAGTGGCTCTTCTACCCTGCAAAAGAGCTGGTAGGAATCACTTATGGTATGAAAAGTCTGTTTCAAAACAGTTTATTTTTAAATGCATTTCATTGGTTTGATTTTTAAAATACTTAATTTATAGGGGTTTGTTTTTCTTTTGGGGGGGGCTATTTGAGACAGGGTCTCCCTGAGGCCCAGCTGGCCTAGAACTTGCTCTGGAAATGAAATTTGGCCTCAATCTCAAAGAGATCAGCCTGCCCCTGCCTCCTGAGTGCTGGAATTAAATGTGTGCACCACCAAGCCCAGGCAATTTATAGTATTTGAAACACTGAAATTGAGATTGGAGAGATGGCTCAGTGGTTAAGAGCACTTGATGTTCTTGCAAGACCCAGCTTCAACACCCACATGGCAGCTAACAACCATCTGTAACTCCAGATCCAGGGGATCAGACAGCTGCTTCTGGCCTCTGTGGGAATTGCACGACACAAGTGCACTTATATACATGTAGAGTCACACACTTAAAATAAATGTTTAAAATTTTATTTGTGGGGCTGGGGAGATGGCATTGCATAACACAGGTGCCCCTACTTCCATGCAGACAGTACACTCATACACATAAAATAATAAATTTAAAAATCTTATTTGTTATTTTAATTTTATGTGTATGAGTGTTATGCCTGAATGTATGTAAGTGCACCCCTGCTGTCCATGTTATGGACAGTTGTTAGGAGCCATGTCAGTGCTGGGAATCAAACCAACCCAGGTCTTCTGCAAAACCAGTCAGTGCTCTTAACCTCTGAACCATCTTTCTAGACTGACCTCTCCAGTGTTTACCCTCCATGCCAGGCTTTTATTTAGATATCCTCCCCTCCCCAGTTTAAAAGAGGGAAAATCGGAAAATAGATGAAATCACTCTTGCTCGTGAGGTTTTGTTGTTGTTGTTTGTTTGTTTGTTTGTTTGGGGTTTGGGGGGGTATTTTTCAGACAGGGTCTCCCTGTAACCCCAGCTGGGACCAGAAGTCACTCTGTACACCAGGCAGGCCTTGAACTCACTGAGATCCACCTGCCTCTGCCTCTGATGGGATTAAAAGCGTGCACCACCACATCGGAGTTGATTTTTTTTTAATGACTAGGTTGGCTCAGTAGAACACCTTGAAAGAGTTTGTTCTTAGGGCTATATCACTAGCCAAAGCCATTCACTTCCCAGTGTCTCTGCAGTGGATCAAGCCTCTGCTTTCTGATTACTTACATGTTCGACTAACTTGCAGAGTAAGTGTTACAGTCTAATTTAACCTCTGTGTGTCTTACAGGCTAATGTACTTTTGCATGTTTTAGATTTAAATTCACCCTGGTACCTCTTTCTCCTGCCTTTTGCTTTGAGGATGGGGTACCAGGTGTGACTGGGTGTCTAAGGAAGCTCTCTAGTCTTAGGCAGGCTCCTCCATGCCTTCCTGATTCTCATGCCTCCCAAATTTCCGCTTGGAGTGACTCCTTTACCACACTGGCATGTCTTTAATGTAGGAAGAATGGAGGGGGGTGAGGGGGGTTCTTCCTGCCCCCTGACCCCTACTAGTGCCTTCATGTGGAATGAAAATCATAGAAACCTGTTTTCCTGCCCTTTGGCGAAAGGTGATTCTTGTCCTCTACTTTCTCAGCTAATAGAAGTGCAAGCTGAGTACCACAGGAAGTCGCTGACACTGCTGCAAGCTGTGCTGCCTCAAATCAAAGCACAGCAAGGTAAGCGCAATTTCTCCTGGGAACAGGAGGGTTGGGAGCCTGCTTACTTTCATGGATGAGGCCAACTCCCTGCATGTGTACATATGTTCACCTTGAGGCTCCGCTCCACAAGCTAGTGCTCACCCAGTTATTGGAGCCTAGCTCCCTCACCCATGCCACCCTTCAGAGGGAATGGGTTGTGTGTATGCAGTGTGGGGCATGGTATCTCCAGTGGCAGGTTCATCTAGCTGCTGATCCATCCTCTCCAGGCCTCTCCATCATCCCCCAAACTGCAAGAATGGAGGCTTACCTGCAGCTCTATTTCTTTGGTACTCTGAGGAGAATATGGGCAAGTGGGAGAAACATACCAGCTTGGGTGCTCTTGATAAGCTGCCAGCTGACCCTTTTGTTGCTCATCCCCTTCAGAGGCCTGGGTGGAGAAGCCTTCTTTCGGGAAACCCCTGGAGGAACACCTCATGATCAGTGGCCGTGAGATTGCCTTCCCGATTGAAGCCTGTGTGACAATGCTGCTGGATTGTGGGATGCAGGAGGAGGTAAGTGCAGTACAGCCATCCCAGTCCCCAGCTGGCCCGTTCTTCCAGGAGGCAGGGTCTGTGGGAACTTTTGTCTCGTAGTGTTCCCACATTGGGTCCCTGAATCAGACATGTGGAGAAAGGGGCTATGGTCTTGTCTCCTCTACAGATATTCACTGGTCCTGAGTTTTCCAGTCAACCATCTCTTTCATGAGGGATAGTAGAAGACTGTGCGAGGCTGGTGTTGTCTGGCCATGAAGACTGTCGGCCATATTGTACCCATTGCTTCACAGTTAATGTGATTTAATGATTTATGCATTCTGCTGCTGCTTTTACTACTGCTAATCTTACTTCAGAACTTGTCTTCCTCCTTTCCCTCTTTCTTTATCTTCCTCCTCCTCTCCCTTTTTCCTCCTCTTCCTCCTTTTTCACCTTTTCTCTTCTTCCTCCTCCTCTTCTTCCTCCCTCTTGTCCTACTCTTTTTCCTTAGTAAGTTTTTCAGAAAAAAGCTCTTAACCTTTCTCATCCTCATTCTTTTGTACAGATCCTCAAAATTGGATGATAGCGACATTAGAAAGGTTTTTTATAATTTTTTTTCTTTTTTTCCTCTTTATTTGTTTATTTATTTATTTATTTATTTATTTATTTTTTTTTTTTTTTTTTTTTTTTTTTTTGTTTTTGGTCTTTTTCAAACGGGTCTCCCTGTACGCCCCAGCTACTGGAACTCTACTTTGTAGACCAGGCTGTATGAATCTCACAAAGATCCCCTGCCTCTTGCCTCCCACGTTGCTGTAGGATAAGGCATTGCGCACCACGCCCGGCTACGTTTTAAGGGATTCTACAATATCATAGACACAGTGTTTTCAACATTACATGGACATTGCTGAGGTTTGCCATATAATTAGGTAATTGGGCTTAGCATCACACAGCTAGGGATACCATCCCTGTTTGTTTTTCTGTGGACTTTGTTACTTCACTCAGCAAGATATTTCTATTCCAACCATTTTCCCTGCAACAGTTCATGATGTCATCTTTCTTTACTGTGCATAGAACTCCATTGTGTAAATGTATCACATTTTTTCTATCCACTCGTCAGTTGAGGGGCACAGGGTTGGTTCCAGATCTTCTGCTATTGGAAGAGAGCTGCAAATAAACAGGCTGTGCATGTATCTCTGTTGATAACGATGAGCTCTTGTTGGTACATGCCAGGAGTGTATGGCTTGGGTCTAGGTGGCAAGTTTCATTCCAGTATTCCAAAGGGTTTTCCCACACTGCTTTCCCTAGTGTTGCTGCTAGCAGTTTTACATTCCCACCGCAGTGGATGAGTGTTCACCTTCCCCACAAACCTTCTCCAGCATTTGGTGTCTTTGTTTCTGATCTAGCAGTCTTATCGGTGATGATATCTTAAAGTGGTTTTGATTTGCCATTTCCTTATGATTCAGTGATCGTTGAATACTTCTTGAGGTGTTTCTCAGGACATCTCTAAATTCCTCACTTGTAAGTTCTTTTCAGCTCTTGCTCATCTTTGAGTTATTCATTGATTTCTTCTTCTTGTGTTTTTTGAGTAGTTCTATTTATTGTGGACAGCAGTGCTTGGTAGCATGTATCTTGTGAAGGATTCCTCCCACTCTGTGGATTCCTCTTCACTTCTTTGATTGTTTCTTTTGATGTACAGAAAGTTTTCAGTTAATGAGTTCCATTTTTCAATTGTTACCTTTTCTTGCACAGCTGCTGTTGATTTAGGAAGTCTTTTCCTACACCTTGCTCTTGTAGTCTGCTGCCAACATTTTTCTTCTATCACCTTCAGGTTTGGGGCTTCACTTTGAGGTTTTAATCCCTCTGGAGTTGAACTTTTACACGGGCAGAGGTAGGGGTTTAACTTTCATTCTTCTACAATGTGTATCCAGTTTTGACCCATACCACTACTGAAGATGCTGTTCTTTCCCCTCCATTGTGTCTTCTTGCCCCCTTTGTCAAATATGAGACTGGATGAAATTGTATGTGCTCAAGTTTGGATCATTCCCGTTTTGTTCATTGGGTCAACACGTCTGCTTTTGTGCCAGTACTAGCGTTTTTTATGCTATCGCTGTGTTACTAGTTTGAAGATTGGTATCTTAGAGCGTTCCCCCCTGTATTGCTCTTTCACTCAGGGTTGTTTTGGCTCTTCAACGTTCTTTTGTCTTTCCCAATGAATACTCTTTCCCTCCTTGACCGGGTCTTTTCACCATTGGAAGAAACTTGTTTACGACTGTAACTCACAACGACGTTTTGGTCGAACTGGATTCCGTTTACATGTTAATTTTCCATCTCATGAGCATGGGAGGTTTTTCCAATTCTGATGTCTTCTTCATTTCTTCTTCAAAGTTTAAAAAAAACTTTTGTTGTAGCGATCTTTTGTTTTGGTTAGGTTGTTCTAGGTATTTTATTGTTTTGTGAGGCATTGTGAGTGGGCAAGGTCCTCCTTGTAATTCCATTCTTCAGTTGCTTGTTGTTGTACTAAAGAAAGGCCTACTTACTTTTTTCTAGGTTAATTTGTTATCCTGCCACGTACGGTAGCTCTTAATCATTTCTAGGAGTTTTCTGGTGGAGTTTTTAGTATCCCTTAAGTAAACAATCATATCATCAGCAAAAAGGGATAGCTTGACTTCCTCTTTTCCAATTAGTACTCCTTTCATTTCCTTTTCTTGCCTTATTGCCCTAGCAAGTGTTTCAAGCACTATATGGAAGAGGAGTGGTGACAGGGGGCAGCCTTGCCAAGTTCCTACCTTTAAGGGGAACGCTTCTGTTGTTTCCCCATTTAGGATGATATTGGCTGTGGGTTTCCTGTATATGACTTTGATTACATTGAGGAATGATCCCTCCGATCCAATTCCCTCTAGGACTTTACGCATGAAGGGATACTGGATTTTGTCAAAGGCTTTTTCCGCATCAATTGAGATGATCATGTGGTTTTTGTCTTTCGGTCCATTTATATGCTTGATGATATTTTTTGATTTTCCTATATTTAACCATCCCTGCATCTCTGGTATGAATCCAACTTGGTCATGATGGATGATCTTCTTCATGTGGGTCTGTATGTGATTTGCAAGGTTCCTGTTTAGAATTTTTACATCTGTGATCATTAATGAGATGGGTCTATATTTGTTGTATCTTTGCCTGGTTTTGGTAATAGAGTGATGCTGGCTTCATAGAAGGAATTTGGGAGAATTCCCTCTGTTTGTATCATTCTAAACAATCTTTTTGAAATGTTTTATAGAATTCTGCTGTGAAACTGTCTGGGCCTGGGCTTTTTTTAGTTGGGAGGTTTCTTTATTACATCTTTGATTTCTTCATATATTATGGGTCTGTTTAAGCTGTCGATCTCTTCTTGGTTGAGCTTTGGTGATTCCCAGGATTTCAGATATTCATCCATTTCTTCTAGGTTTTCAAACTTAGTAGAGTATAGGTTTTTGAATTATTCCCATATGATTTTCTGGATGTTTTCATTGTCTGTTGTGATATTTCCCCTTTCATCACAGATTGTATTGATTTGGAGTTGTTCCTTCTTTCTTTTGGTTAACTGGGCTAGAAGTCTGTCTATCTTGTTTATTCTCTCAAAGAACCAACTTTTGGATTAATTGATTTTTTTGTATTGTTTTCCTTGTTTCTATTTCATTGATTTCTGCTCTGATTTTTGTTAATTCTTCCTGTCTGCTATGTTTAGGGTTCATCTGTTGTTGTCTCTCAAGTGCTTGTAGCTGCAGCGTTAGATTTTTCACTTGTGCTCTTTCTGTTTTTCTAATGTAGGCACCCAGGGCTGTAAACTTACCTCTTAGGACTGCTTTTAAAGTATCCCATAGGTTTTGTAGTGTCGTATTATCATTGTTATTCAGTTCCAGGAATGCTTTTATTTCTTTCTTTATCTCTTCCTTGACCCATTCATTATTCAAAAGTGTGTTGTTTAGTCTCCGTGTGTTCTTGTAGATAGTAGGGCTTATCCTGGTGTACATATTGAGCTTTATTGCACTGTGGTCTGATAGAATGCATGAAATTATTTCAATCTTTTTGTATTTGTGGAGGTGTCTTCTGTGTCACAGTATGTGCTGATTTTGGAGAATGATTCATGGGGTCTCTGGTATTAGGGTGGAATATTCGGTAGATGTCTGTGAGGTCCGTTTAGTGTATCGTATCATTCAGTTCAGATGTCTCTCTATTTATTCTTTGTCCAGTTCACCTGTCCAAAGGGCTCAGTGGGGTATTGAAATCCCCTACTATGAGTGTACTGGGGTTAATCTGTGCCTTGTGGTCCTGGAGAATTGTCTTTATAAAGTTCAGTGCACCAGAGTTTGGTGCATATATATTCATAATTGTGAAATCTTCATGGTCAACTGTTCCTTTGATAAAAATGTAATGGCCTTCTTTGTCTCTTCTGATTTCTTTTACTTTGAAGTCTATTTTGTCTGATATTAAAATAACAACACTTTCTTTTTGGTACCATGTGCTTGGAATAATTTTTTCGATCCTTTCACTTTAAGGTGGTGCCTGTCCTTGAAGGTAAGATGTGTTTCTTGTAAACACCATACAGATGGGTTCTGTTTCCTAATCCAATCTCCTAGTCTATGTCTTTTGTTTGGGGAATTTAATACATTAATATTTAAGGTTATAACTGATAGATTTGTGTTGCTTCCTTTCACTTTATTATCCATTTGCATTTTGGGTCTAGGTTTCTATTTCTATTTCTGCACTTATGCTCTTATTAATTTCTCTTTCTAGGAGCTCCTTTCTTCTGTCCTTTGAATTGCTTCAAGTATTCTCTGAGGGTTGGTTTTCCAGACATGTATTCTTTCATCTTGTTTATGTCATGGAAGATTTTTCTCTCTCCTTCAACTATAATTGACATTTTTGCTGAGTATAGTAACCTGGGTTGGCATCCATAATCCTTTAACACTGGGAATGCTTTGCTCCATGTTCTTCTTGCTTTCATAGTTTGCACTGAGAAGTCAGTTATAATTCTGATAGGTTTCCCCTTATATGTAACTTGTTTTATTTACTCTTGTGGCTTTCAGAATTTTGTCTTTCTTTTGGGCATCTAGAGTTTTAACTATGATATGGTGTGGTGAGTTTCTTTTCTGTTCTTGTCTTTTGGAGTTCTATGTGCTTCTTGTGTTTGTATTGGTTTGTCTCTTTTTAGTTTGGGGAAATTTTCATCTATTATTCTGTTGAAGATCTGATCAATACCATTCTCTTGGGATTCTTCTCCTTCCTCTATTCCTATGATACAGAGGTTTAATCTTTTCATAGTCTCATAGTTCCTGGTTTTTCCACTTTTGTGTATTTTTAAATGTTTCATAATCTTTGAGGTTTTTAGTTTTTCCTCCCAGGTCTCATATTCTTTGTTCTGCTTCCTACATTCTACTTCTGAGGCTTTTTCCATTCCTTTCCTCTTGATTGGATGAGTGTTTGATTTCTTTAGTATTTCCACTTCCTTTCGGAGCTTCTCAGTCTCTTCCTGTAGCTCTTTGCTTTGCTTGTTGGATGTTTTCAGTTTTTCCACTTCCTTCTTGAGTTTTTCATTCTCTTTTTTGAGTTCTCTGACTTGTTCTTTATAGTCTTTGATTTCTTTGAGTATGTCCACAATTGTACTTCTAACATCTGTGTCCTGGGCCATCCCCAGGGGGATCCCACCATCGGAATCTCCCACAGGATTGGTAGAGCTTGGTGTGGAATTATCCTGCACCTTTCCCATGTTTCCTTTTCTTCGTGTCCCTGGCATGTGGGTTTCTCTTTGCCTGTATTCCAGTGCGAATCCCAAATGCCTCTTCACTGTGTTGAAGGCTTGCTTTGCTTGCCTCCTTCAGATGCCTTCATTGTTTGTTTGATTGATTTCTTTTTCTCCTTTTCTCCTTGCTTATGGAGTGTTGACTTGTCTAAGTTTTAGGCTTTCTATTGGAAGTCTAACTCGCTCTTCCTTTTCTGTTCTGAAGGTTCTCCAAAAATCCACTTGGACACTCCTTCCACAATCCCAGTTAGGGGGCGGGGCAGGGAGATGATTCCTGTTTAGCCCATGCCCTGGTACTCTGCTTCAGGTGGTCCTGGGAAATCCCCGATCTCAAGTCTAGAAAATTTTTTTTTTTTTTAGGAGCTGCCTATATAAAAAAAAAAGTCTGAGAATTTGATGGTGATTGTTGTTTATTTTGCTGAGTTACTATTTGTTGATAGATCCAGGTTTGGTTTCATCAGCAGGCTATTTCGGCCCCTTCACTCCATCTTACTTTGGTCTGACCAGCCAGCCTGTACTGATTTGGGGTATGCTAAAGGCCCCATATTTATTACTAACCAAAATTTAAGGATGAGGAAGGAGGTTTATATACTTACTGGAAGGGATGAGTCTGGCCTCTGTCTAGTAAGCATGATTAATCCAAGGCAGGCTGAAATGCTGTTTGCCCATCAAGGTCATGCAGGGAAAACTAAGGGCCAAGGAAGAGAAGGACGCCAGTGGCCTTCGTATCTACATTGGCTGCTTTCTGTTTCTGTTGGTGAAGCCTGTTCTGGATCCTCAATGTTTAAAAAAAAAGCAAGGGGGATCTGGGGAGTGGTGGCTAAAGCACCCACTGTGATCTTTAAGCTTAGATCCCTAACACCATGACTACATATGCCTATTCCAGCACCAAGGCTGTGGAGGACAGAGCTAGGATTGCTCAGATTTGCTGGACACCAATGTAGGAAAAAAAAAAAAAAAAAAAAAAACAAATATGTGAGTTCTAGTTTAGTATGAAACTCACACCTGCACACATGCATCTACTTACTGTACTCACTCAGCCTCCACACAGAAGAATAAATATGTTTTGGGGTTTTGTTTTGTTTACATCTTTGTGTGGTTAAAATTTTGTTAGAAGTAACACAGTCAGGACCTAGAGAAATGGCTCCGTGATTAAGAATTGCTCTTGCAGAGGACCCAAGTTCGGTTCACAGCACCCACATGGCACCTAATTAAGGGTCCTTAATTCCAGTTCCAAAGGATCTGGCACCCTCTTCTGACCTCCAGGGTCATTGCACAACATGAGTACACTTTTACATATGTGCAGGCAATACACTCATACATGTAAAATAAAAAATAAATAAAATATTTTTAAAGTCTTAAAAAAAAGAATTGGCACAATTGTAATCAGTAAAAAAAATAAGGTCTCTTTGATTCCCAAGAACTAGTTTCATAGGAAAGATAGACTGATTTTTTTTCTTGCTTGTTGTTATTGTTGGTAAGGTTTTTTCCTGCTTTGTTTTGATGTTTCAAGACAGAATCTTACTCTGTAGCACAGACTTGTCTAGAATTTACTAGGTAGCACAAGCTATTTTTTTAATTATCGAAAAACTTGCATGAATATAAAATAGTGAACCTGTGTTCCAGCAACCTTAGTTTGTCTCTTCCTCAAATTCCTAACCCCTGATCTCTGCTCTGGGTATTTGGAAGCAAATTAGAGTCATAATAGATTTATTATTTGAAGGAAGTATCACTAATTGAGTAGCATCATCAAATATCTGGTCACAGGGCCAGAGGGATGGCTCAGGGATTAAGAGCACTTACTGCTCTTCCAGAGGACCCGGGTTCAGTTCCCAGCACCCACATGACAGGTCACAACCATCTGTAACTCCAGTTTCAGGGAATCCGACGCCCTCTTCTGTCTTCCACAAGCACCAGCTATGTACATGGTCTATGTATAGGCAGGCAAAACACTCATACACATAAAATGAAATAAATAAAATATTTTGAGAAAAATGTCTAATTAGTATAAATTCATTGATGAGTAATGGGCTTCTGACACCTCTTGTCTTGTTCCGCCTCTCTGGTCTTTCCCCCTTCTAGGCCTTTTTAGTCTAGACAGATGTCTTCCCAGTCCCACCCCCACCCCTTGCTTTTTTCCACTTTTTGTTACCTCTTTTCTTTTACAAGTGAGTATGGTCAGGTTTTCTGCAGCCTAGAAAAGAATATCTTCTTGCAACCCAGGTGCAGCCTTCCATTCCTTTCTTAGCTCATTGTTTTTGTTGTTTATGCTGCCCATTTTCATAACATACTCAGTAATCCTTAAAACACTCAACATTCACTGCCCATGTGTCCTGCCCTTGCAACTGCTTACTCATTACTCTTCCTGTACTGTTAGGTCCATCCCTATCCTGCTCCTAAATTGCCTTCAGTGACTCCCAGGGAGCCCCAGGTGACCAAATCCAATGAGTCAGCCCAGCTTGGTACAGCTAACATGGCTGCCCCACAGCCTGGACCACAGGGCTTCAACATTCCCAGTTGAGCACAGAGCCTTGCCCCCTTCTCTGTCCTGTCATCTTCTAATCATCTAGTCATCTCCCTGAGCTATACCTCAGCCTCTGTAAGAATTCCTCCAGCGTGCAGCTCCACTCTCTCTGAGCTGCATCCAGGATCTGTAGCATCCTTCTGAAGGCAGGCTCCACTCCACCTTTACCATCCTCCAACATTTCCAGGCAAATTCCTCTAATACCGCTAGCCCTGAATTCACTGATTACAGTCATAATGCTTCTCTTAATGAAACAGTTCTCTCTCTCACCCAGTCCACCCAATGCTTATACTGGTTCTTGCTCTTTTTCTACAGTGAACAAATTCCAAGATGCCCCACGGGTGCCCTAAAACATGAGTAGCATAAAACCCTATTTTTTTCCTATATATACGCACCTATGAAAAAGTTACAATTATAAATTAGGTACAGTAAAAAAAATAGTAATAAAATAGAATGGTTGTAAGAAATTTACAAGTTACTCATTTCTAAATTTTTCCTTGTGGTATTTCCAAACTTCAGAGGACCATGCGTAAGTGAGGCTGTAGAAAGAAAAGTACAGAAAAGGCAGCAACTTATCCGTGTCTGACTGCAATTTCCTTCTCTTTGGCACTGCCCATCATCAGCCACTTCTCACTCTTAGGTGGAGATGGCATGGTTTATGAAATTGTAAGCCACTCTTCTTGTGTGCTCTTTGCTTGTGTTCTTTGTCACAGCAGCCCAATGGCTCAAACATGTTAGCATAACCTTCCCATACATATACCAAAGAGCTAAATATCTGTCTGACACATTGTCCACCGAAAAGGGAGTTAGCCATCTTAGCAACTCAAAAAAGTAGATGTGAGATTTTATAAGTAGATGTGAAATTTTAGTTCAATGTTAACAAAATAGAGTGTATGTTTTTTTCCCCAATACAACTTCATAACCTTGTGGACTTAGTTCTCCGGGGTGGGGGTGGGGGGGAGTACATGTCCTTTAAAATTATTTTTGTTAAGTTATTGTTATTGTTAGCAGCTTTATACCCACCCTGAATTCACACCTGGCAAGTGTTTGTTGATCTCTACATCATGGAGGGAAATAGGGGTATTGCCCATATATGAAGAATTCAAAGGGTATCTCTGAGTTCAAGGCCAGTGTGGTCTACAAAGCGAGTTCCAGGCCAGCTGAGACTAAAGGGACACCCTGTCTCAAAAAGAAAAAAAAAAAAAAAAAAAAAAAAGAAAGAATTCAAGACTGTAGGCCTTTTTCTATTCATAAAATTAAGTTTTGCACATAAACATGTTTATTGCAGATCTTCTGTGTTAAGGTTTTCATTGAGTCTGTAGATTTGTATATAATGTTTGAATTACCTGATTTTTTTTAGACTGGAAAGTTTCTATTTAATATTTTGTTGTGCTCTGTAAAAAGCTTTTCACAATAAAGATTAAACCTATAAAAAAAAACATGCAAAATAAATAAATTAAAATATAATTTAAAAAAATCCATCCTAGACCAGAAACATTTCCTTCTGAAGGAGCTTGGATCTCTGAGTTGCCATAGAGCAAGAATCCCCATGTCTCAGTCTGTGAGGAGTCGTGGTATACAAGGAGCTAAGGAGGTGCAGTAGAAGGCCAAGGGGCTTCTCTTCCAAACACCCTGGTCCTCACCTTCTCATTCTCTTCATAGATCAGTTTCATTTCATAAGGTAGAGATGTTCGTTTGCACCAAAGTGGTACTGTTTCTAAAACACTGCCAAGAACAGAGCTGGGAGGCTGCCTTGCAGGCCATCATCATTTCCCCTTCTTCTGAGGACAAAGATGTTATCTAGTTTCTTCTCTGGTGTCTCCAAGTGTGTATCTATATGAATGTATACACAACATACACACACACACACACACACACAATAGAACTATTCTCATCAAACTTACTAGATCACCACATCTGACTAGGGGTCAGGTGATTTCTCCAAGATTTACTTTAAGTAAAAGAACCTTACATCTAGAGCCCAAGCTTCAGGACCTCACACACTTACCAAACCAGTGCAGTGAGCGCCCAGTACTGAGAAAAGCATGGTGGACTCTCAAGTTGCTCATGTCTGAAGGAGGCAATGCCTAGAAAACATTTGCTCTAATTCCTTTGAGTTGCTGGCTGCCCACTAACATTAACTGTGCATTTTGTTGGCAGGGCCTCTTCCGAGTAGCTCCCTCAGCCTCTAAGCTGAAGAAGCTGAAGGCTGCACTGGACTGCTGTGTGGTGGATGTGCAGGAGTACTCAGTAGACCCCCATGCCATTGCAGGTGGGTGCTTACTGCCTCTGAGCCAGGCTCATAGGGAGGGGTGAGTGTGGACACATGTGGCTTCATGACAGGAGCAGCAGCTTCCTCAAATGCTCTGTTGTCCATGTGGTGCCCAATTTGATGCCTGATTGTTCTTATCCTTGAAGGAAGTCCTCCCTAAGGGTCCAGTGGTAGATGGAGCAATGTAGAAAATATGGGGTAGGGCTATGTGATTGTCAGCCTAGGTCTCCCTTCCAACCCCCACAAACACTCACATGGGAGACCACTGTTTAATCTTGTCGTTGGTCAAGGAATCATGTCCATGTGGAGTGATGCAGGCTGGTCCCCACTGTGTTATGATACACAGCTTATATCAATACTGTATTTAGACCCAGGGGCTTTGAAGTCTTACCTCTGAGAGTTGCCAGAACCTAATCTTGTCATGTTGGTCAAGGAGTCATGTCCATGTGGAGTGATGCAGACCATGTCCCCACTGTGTTATAATACACAGCTTATGTCAATACTGTATTTATACCCAGGGGCTTTGAAGTCTTACCTCCGAGAGTTGCCAGAACCTCTCATGACCTTTGAACTCTATGATGAATGGATCCAGGCTTCCAAGTGAGTACCTTCTGTTGGAATGTATTGTGGGTTGAGATTTATTAAGAACTATAGTCATCCCTCAGTGTCTGTGGACCAGACCTCATGCTCGGCTCCCTCATGTAAAATGGCATAGTGTTTTCAGATAACACAGACATAGTCTCATGTGTACTATCTGTAGACAACTTATAATCTTTTTTAATTTAATTTTATTTATTTATTTAATTTTTTGTCTTTTTGAGACAGGGTCTCCCTGTAGCCCCAGCTGTCCTGGAACTCACTATATAGACCAGGCCTCGAACTCACAGAGATCCACCTGCCTCTGCCTCCCAAGTGCTGGGATTAAAGGTGTGTGCCACCATGCCTGGCAACTTATAATCTTTAATATTTCCATATTACATGTTTAGGAGATTAACAGCAAGGAAAAGGGACTCTGTATTCAGTACTGACACAACCATCATAGGCCTGACTACATAGAACCCATCCATAGTTGGTCAGATCATGGGTGCAGAACCTGCAAATACAAAAGGCTGTGTCCTGGAAGTGTGAAAGCTTGTGGTCTTTAATCAAGCAGCTGTCTTTCTTTCATGAAGAACTGTTGATACATGTTTTCAAAGAAGCATGTGCAGGATGTTGAATGCAGCAATATTTGTATTAGAAGTTCCTAAAGGCTCACTGGGGAAAAGGGTAGGGAACTGTAGCATGCTCTGAGGCATGCTTACTTAAAAAGTAAGTAGAGCCATTCTAGATAAAAGAAAAGAAACTAAACAGAGGTCTACTATTGAGTGAAATAAAACAAGTCAGTGAAGATGCATAGGATGTTTTTAAAGTATTTAAAATTTTTTAAAGTATTTACCCAATACTGAAGATGATAGACAGAATTTTAGGGGTAAGAAGGTTCTAGAAAGGTCCATTTAGTCAGTGATTTCTTCTGAGAGAAAGAACAACACAATCGTATCATAAAATCTTTAATCTTATCTGTAACAGAAATATTTTAGCAACAACTAATTAAGAATATAAAGGTTTAACATATGGGCAGTGGACATGGTCCATTCTCCCAGGGATGAGGCCAGAGAGCAGGCCTCAGGGAGGAGCTCAGCCCAGGCTCACACTGGGGAATTGCCATAATGGAGGTGGAACATCCACAGGTTGCTTTGATCCTATTAATAAGTTGTACCAGCCTGTGAGTCCTCAGTGTGGCTTGCCTTTGTGATTATGGAGGTGTTATGTTTCCTCATTGGCCATAGGATAAGAATTGTCTAAAGAGAATAAAAATAAGTTGCTGGGTATGGTGGTGCACACCTCTAATCCCAGCACTTGGAAGGCTGTGATTAAACTCACATGAGTTCAAGGCCAGCCTGGTCTACATAGTGAGTTCCAGGACAGCTGGGACTATAGGGAAACCTTGTCTCAAAAAGACCAAAAGAAACGAAAGAAGGAAGTAAGGGAGGGAGGGAGGGAGGAAGGGAGGGAGGAAAGAAAAGGAAGGGAGGGAGGAGGGAGGGAGGGAAGGAGGGAGGGAAGAAGGAAGGAAGGAGAAAGGAAGGAAGGAAAGAGAAAGGAAGGAAAGAGAAAGAAAGAAAAAAGAAAGGAATGAAGGAAAGAAAAAGGAAGGAAAGAGAAAGAAAGAAAAAAAGGAAGGAAGGAAGGAAGAAAGAGAAAGAAAGAAAGAGAGAGAGAGAGAGAGAGAAAGAAAGAAAGAAAGAAAGAAAGAAAGAAAGAAAGAAAGAAAGAAAGAAAGAAAGAAAGAAAGAAAGAAAGAAAGAGAGAGAGAGAGAAAAGAAAACACAAATGACCACGTGTAGTTAGGAAACAGCACAGGGCCAGGGAAGTTGTACCAGAGCAAGGATGGTGGGCATAAAGGTAGACCATGCAAGTGGAAGAAAGAGGAAAGAGAATATTTTCTGAGGGCAGGTCTAGAACAGATGTCCACAGATGGAAATCATTTCTACTCGACTCTGGTCTTGGGGCTGCCAGTTTCGACTGTCAGAACACCAGAGCTTATACATATTTTAAAGTGAATATTTTATTTTAATTGACACATGATAATTCTATAGGTATATAGGATGTAATGTGTGTTCAGTATACATTATGCAGTGATCAAATCAGGGTCATTAGCATATCCAGCACCTCAAATGTTCATTGCTGATCCTTCTACTTGAACAACTAGGAGAGACCTAGCTCAACTCAAGGTGGAGGCAGGCTTACATGCATTGTCAAGAGACAGCTACCTGGAATTAAGTTGCCTAATGGGGGTTGTTTTGCTTTGTTTTTGCTTGTTTACTTTTCTAAAGTAGAGTAATTCTGTGGTGACTGATCTTTATGTTATATCATGAAGAGAGGGTCTCAGTTTCCATGAGATGCTATTAATAAAAGCTACCATCTATTGAGTGCTTCTTAGAAGCTTGGCATTGCTCTAAGCTAGCTCATAATCAGTTTTAACTTATTTAATTTTCATAACAACTCTATGAAGTGGGTTGGACTATATCCCACTTGGGTAATGAAGAATCTGAGATGTGGAGCAGGGCTGGGACAGCAGAATTCTTGCCAGTTAACATATGAGAGTGAGAATTTGAAGCTACAGAGTCTAGTCTGAAGTCTATGCACACAGCTACTGCACTTTATGCCTTGTAGAATAAGACCAGTATCCTGGAGGGAAGTAAGAACATATCCTTTGACAGAAACTTCCACTGTCTGTTTACTGGATATCTAAGTGTTCTTGATGAGAAGCTAGAAAAAAAGGAGGGACAGCTGAGTGTGTTAAGAGACACACTGATCACATTTCATTTTCTTTTTTTTTTTTTCTCTGCGGATGCTGTAGGTCTCATATGGTGTTGACTCAATCTGACCTGAGAGTGCTGGAAGGGTACATTAGGACCAGAGTCAGAGGAGGAGAGATCTTGGGCCAAGGCTTGACTGCAGACCTACTTTTGGGGTCCTCCCATGTGAAAGCAAAAGAAGTATGAAGGCACAGTAAACAAGACAGCGAACAGGACCAGCTTGGCTGGAAGAGATGGCCCTATCGTATAATGTGAAGAGCACCCCAACTGCTCTTGCAGAGACGACGCCAGGTTCGATCCCAGCACCCAGATGGCAACCGCTTGAAGAACATACTGTAACTCCAATTCCAAGGAGAACTCCAGTTCCAGGAGACACAATGCAGACGCCTTCTGACCTCTGGCATTGAGCACGACACGGGTGCGCAAACCCACATGCAGACAGTAGCATTCCATACACAATTTAAAAAAATAAATAAAATTTAAAAACATAAAAATAATAATAACATTAAAAAAACAAAAAGAATGCCCAGGACAAGTGAAATGGGAGACTGAGGTTTAGGGTTAGGACAGAGGTCCTGAACTAGATGGTAGGTGCCAGAGGGCTTCTGAACTAGAAGAATGGGGGTGTTGTAGGGTTAATTAGTGGAGATAGGAGGCAGGTAATAGTAGGCTTGAGCCCATGGTGATGGGTTTCAGAAATAGGATATTGAGGCCTGGAAGGAATAGAGGCAGGGTTCTTGAGGTGTATCGGGACTGGCAGGTGGTGAGAGGCAATTACTAGAGTGGGACTGTCCCAGAACTGAGGGTTGATGGGATGAGGGAGGGCAGGGGCTGGATAATGCAGGGTGGGAGAAGTGACTAAGGATGTCATAGCCTAGGAGGGGCACTAGACAGACAGATGTGATTAAGAAGGAACAAGTGAAAAAAATGACCTGTGAAGACACAGGGGAGATCCCGAAAAATATATGTCCCATCTCTCAGGAAAGAGCCTGATTTAACGTAGATTATCAACATTATAACAACATAATTGCTTTCGGATAACAGAAATATAACAATAACTTTACTCAGCTTGACTTTAAATTGGGAATTTCGTGCTAGCATCCACAAAAGGGAGAGAGCGAATCGCCCACTTTGTTTTCTGGACTGTTTTACTATCACTATAGGCATTAACGACTTTGAGAGTTCCATCCTCGCACATTATACACAGCCTAACACGTCTCATTAAATGTATCCTTTCTTTACCGCTGAATTAGTATGTCCATGTCTGTAGATGTACCACATTTTTTGTCATCCCACTCATCTGTCAAGTGGCATTTACGGTCCTGGTCATTCCAAGTCTTCCTCTTCAACCTTTTGTAGAAAAGCCAGCTCAATAACCTAGATGTGCACTAATATCTTTGCGGTAAGGATCAAGTCTTTTTGTCATATATCAAGTATGGAATCCGGTACTGACATGGGTGTCCAATGTGTAACGTCAATTCTCTGAGTCTGTTCCAAGGGTTCTCCATGTTGGTTTCCATAGTGGTTGTAATAGTTTACATTCTTACCAGCATTGTATGAGTGTTCCCCATTCCCAACAACCTCTCCAGCATAATTTGGCTGTCTTATGGTGATCTCCTAGCCACATTTAGAGGTGAGATGGTATCTTAGAGTGGTTTAATTTCATTTCCTTAACTATTTAATGATTTGAACACTTTGAAGATGTTTCTCAGCTAACTCTTCTTCTTTCTTCACTTGTCCACGTCATACCCGTGAAGTAGGTCTGTTCATCTCTTTACTATTTTTTGAGTAGTTCATTTGTTTCTTCTTTTGTTTTGTTGAGTAGTCTATATATTCTTTGACATTAACGCTCTGTCAGATGAATCACTATTGAAGATTCCTCCCACTTCTGTGGGTTTTTCTCTTCACTTCCTTGATTGTTTCTTCACAGTGCCCAGTATATGTCTCCTTTGAGTTCTGATGAGGCCCATTCTATCTTGCTAACTGCTTGAACCTGATTTAACTCTCATAAGTGCTACTGCTGTCTAAGTTTAGAAAAAGTCTTTACTACCTACCACTATTCTTCCGTTTACCCCAACACAATTTCTAATTCTAAATCACCTTTCAATGATGTTATCCACGGTACAATGTTCGAGATCTTAAAACATACACTTGGAGGTGATTTCTGTACAGGGTGAGAGGTGGAGTTTTAATTTTGTTCTTCTAACAATGGTGATCCAGTTTTGCCAGCACCATTTGCTAAAGGAAGCTTCCTCCATTGAGGGTTTTTTTTTTTTTTGGCTCCTTGTCAAATATGAGGTGGCTGAAATTGTATGAACTCAAGTTTTAGATATTCAGTTTTGTTTCATTGGCCAAGGTCTGTTTTTGTGCCAGTACCTAGCTGTACTTATGACTATAACGCTCCTGTAATATAGCTTGAAGTGCGGTAAACGAAATCCCAATCAACACCACCAACCCCCATATTTTCATTTTCACTCAAATCGTTGCTTTAGCTATTTCAGGTCTATCGTTTTTATCATATATTTAAATTTTCCAAAGTCTCCTGAAGAAGCAACAGGTGATTAATTCCTGATTGGGGATTGCATGAAAACTGTATACAATCAATTGGTAGAATGGACAATTTTTACTATATTATTTCCAAATTCTATGTGCATGGGAGGTCTTTCTATCCTTTGATGTCATTTTCATTCTCCATCTTCAGGGGTTTAAATTTTTGTCATAGATCTGTGGTTATCTTTGGTTAGGTTTGAAAATCCCAGGATATTTTAATTATTTTGAGGCTATTGTGAGAGAAGGTCTTCTTATATTCTTCTTCCCTGTTAATTGTTGGTAGATAACGAAGGCTAACATGATTTTTCTCCAGCATAATTTTGAGTATCTCCTGCCACTTTTAGCTGAGAAACTCTAACCATTTCTAGTAGTTTTCTGGTGGACTTTTTTTAGCATCCCTTAGGTAAGCTATCATATAATCAGCAAAAGGGAGGACAGCTATAACTCTTCATTTTCCTCGATTAGTACTACTTTAAATAACTCTTTTGTCTTATTGTGCTAGCAAGTGCTTCAAGCACTATGTTAAACTATGAGGAATGGACGAATATAGGGGAAGCCTTGCTGGGTTCCTGCTCTTTAAGCGAAAAGATGTTCACTTTTTCACCATTTAGGATGATGTTGGCACTGAGGGTTTGCTAAACATAGGTCGACTTGATCATTTGATGAAAAAGTTCCCGTCTAGTCTCTAAATTTCCACTACTTGTAACTATCTAAAAAGAATGCTGGATCTTGTCAAAGGCTTTTCTGTTATCAATCGAGATGATCGTGTGGATTTTGTCTTTCAATTTATGTGTTTTACCAAAAGCGTATTCTCATTGATTTCCGTATGTTGAACCATCCTGCATCTCTGGTATGAATCCAACTTGGTCATGAAATGGATGCTATTTCTTTTTTTTTTTTTTTTTTTTTTGAGACAGCGTCTCCCTGTAGCACCAGATCGCTGGAAATCACTCTGTAGACCAGGCTGGCCTTGACTCACGAAGATCCACCTGCCTCTGCAAACCTCCCGCAAGTGTTAGGATTAAAATCAACTCCCCAGCCAAAGAATGGATCTTGTTTTGATGTGAGTCTGATGTGATTTGGTCAACTAATTTGTTCGAATTTAACATCTATGTTCAAATAATGCAGCAATGGTCTAAAGTTCTATTTTGGTGTATCTTGCGAGCCCTGTGGTATGGCAAAGGTGCTGCTGCTTCATAGAAGGAAAATTTGGGAGAATTCCCTACTGTTTTGTATAACTTCTGAACCGACAGAGCTAGTAATGGCGTAGGACTCAATCCTTAACATGTTTTATAAAATTCTTCTGTGAACCACCCTGGCCACGGCTTTTTTTAGTTGGGAGGGTTTTTTTTTTTTTTTTTTTTTTTTTATTGTTGTTTCAATGTCCTTATATGTTTTGTGTCTGTTTAAACTGTCAAACTCCTCGGTAAGCTTTGTTGGTTCTCCAGATTCCAGATATTCATCCATCTCCTAGACGAGCTGCTGTTTTCAAAATCTAGTGGAGTATAGTATTTTGGAGTATTGCCATAATGGTCATCTGGATCTTTTCTTTTGTCTGTAGTAATTTCATCACGAATCCTCTGATTTTGGCGACGTTGTCAATATTTGCTGTTTGTTTCTTATCCTTTTTTGGTTAAACTGGACTAGAGGTCTATCTATTTGTTTATCTTTTCAAACTAACCTAGCTAATTTTTGGCAATCTTATTAATCATTATGTATTGTTTTCTTTGTTGCCATTTCATCTGATATTCTGCTTCCATTTTTGTGATTTCTTTCCTAAGCCGTGTTTAGGCGCTTTAGGTTTATTCTGTTCTCTCTCGTCTCTCAAGTGCACTTTTAGCTGTAGATCACATCATCATGTTATTAGTTCCTCTCAATCCGTAATTTCTATCTGAACTATGGAGCGAATACTTCTAGATAACCGCCAACTACCTACTCCCTCCCGCAAGACCCGCCTATCAAAGAGTATCTATCCCCACAATTCAATGTGTTGAGCATATTTGTCTTTTTCATAATCAGCTTTTGCTATGGACAAAACTTAATTTTATTTAATTAATTCTTAATTAATTAATTTATTTGAGTTGTTTTGTCTTATGTGTTATTGAATCATGAACTGCGAGCCATGCAGATCATGTCTGCATCCCTGTGACTGAAGAGTCAGCATCTGCGCGGCGGCAGGATCATAACAGGGCGTCGGACCCCTGAACTGGGAGTATTCCTTCGTGAGGTATTGGAGTACATGTCTCCGGATGCTGTTCTCATGCACGCCTATTGTGGGTCGCAAGCGGATCGAAACCTGGGTGTCCTCGTAAGAGCGGACTCGGTACTCTTAACTTGCTATAAAACCAATACAACCCCTGCTCTCCCACGCCCCACTCCATATGAAATACTTATTCTAACTCCTTTCTTCTTTCCCTGACACCATTTTCTAAAAATATTCATCCTATGGCAGTTTTTAGCCCTCTACGTGTATTCCTTGAGTTAGTTAGCTCTAGGGCTTCATTCTAGTGCTGCAAATTTGAGCCCTATTAAATTTTTCCTCTTTTGTTTTTGGCGTTATTGTAATTGAGAGGTTCTCATACCCCTACTCCTTATTAGTTCAATACCTGTCACTGATCTCAAGTCTCTCTGAGTAGCTCCCATCTCTGTAGCCATGCCGGCCTTGAACTCCAACAAAACTGAGAGAGACCACCCACTCCTCATACCTCTCCCCCGAGTGCTGGGATAAAGGCGCGCACATTCAACGGCCCAGATCCATTCGCGCTGACGAACCACCAGCTCAAATTAATGACGCATTTATCTTGAGCATGTGTCTGATAGCCCCACTAACATGGAATAAAGCTGAACATTATCAACTCATTTTGTATTTATGTACAGATTTTCTTTTGCTGATTCCTAGCGTAGTGCCTCGATTTTGGAAAAATGTCTACCAGGGAGGTTCTAACAGAAATCAAGTCATACTATCCTCATGGTTCTTGGTCAGTAATCGGTGTGGAATATTTGATATAGATATATCAGTGACAGTCATTTGGTGAAAAATACAAGCTATTTTATCCAAGTTCTGAAGAATCGCTTCTGTTTATCTTTTTTGTCCAGTTGCCCTTCTACTCTCAACGGCGCTCAGCGAGGCGCTGTACAAGTCTCCCACGGTTAGTGTGTTAGGAATCCTAATCTACGTCCGGATAAGCGTACCTGCAGAATAGTGTTTATAGTTAGGTGCATCAGAGTTTGGTGCATCAGAGTTTAGTGCATATATTTTCATTATTGTGAAGTCTTCATTCTTAATTGTTCCTTTGACAAGGATGTAAGGCCATTCTAATATCTACTTCCGATTGGTTTTACTTTGGAGTCTGATATTAAGCAAATAAGACCCAACTCACCACGCTGGCTGCTACTATGGTAATACCCAATTTGCTTGATAATTTCTCCAATCCTTTCCACTCTAAGGTCTGTCTTGAGGGAAGAATGGGTTCTTGTAGAAGCACAAGAAGGTATTCATTATTTCCAAATCCATTCGCTCCAGGCTACTGTCTCTTGAATGGGGAATTACGACCATTGTAATATTAAGCGTTATTAAACTGAGAGATGTGTTTTGCTCCTTTTTACCTTATTTTTGGTTTCCATCTTGGTCTATGTTTATATATTTATAAATTATGGTTTGTTGATAATCTCTCTTTTAATTGCTATGTAGGAGAGATCTCCATCATTTTCTATCTTGTTACATCTGGAAACAGCAAAGTGAAGTTTTTTAATGAATAAGATTCTCTGGCATCAGACCTCCCCTTATAACCTAGATCTGGACATGGATTTATATAAAAACCTAATCCTATAGTTTTTAATTGTAAGAGACATAGATAAACTCAGAATAAATTTTTCCTACAATGGAGCAAGCTTTAAGCTAGTGGAAATTATCCATTCCCTAATCTAAGTTTTGAAAGATCAAATTTATTTATATCTGTTTATTTATTCAAAAGTTATTTATTGAACATTTAGGGTACACCAGATATCAAAGAATTTAACATGCAGTAAGTCATATACATTGAACTGGTTGGTCCACAGGGTGCCACTGTGGTGTGCAGTAGGGTGGAGTTCCAGCTGGTATCCCATCTCCTTACTACCCTGCAGCCTCGTCTATAG
This sequence comes from Rhizomys pruinosus, assembly GCA_009823505.1. Lineage (NCBI taxonomy): Eukaryota > Metazoa > Chordata > Mammalia > Rodentia > Spalacidae > Rhizomys > Rhizomys pruinosus. The sequence goes on from VZQC01003549.1 coordinate 545,352, forward strand.
CAGTCTCTGACCTCTTGACCTTGTCATTAGCCAGAGACCTGTGATCTGTACAAAGAGAGTTTTGTCCACCTGTGCCCCTTATTCTAGCCTAGGAGTCAATCTGTGGAAGAGGGGGTTTGGTAGAATGTAAAGGCTGCGATGGGAGTGAATGGTGAAACTACAAAAAAATAGACTGGACACTTATTTGATGCAACTTTGATTGAACAATACAAAAGCCCCCCGCTGGATGGTGGACCCATGAGCTGTGGTGTGGGTTTGGGCATATCTGCTTGCAATTGGTTACCAGATCTTATATGTCTACTATCTTATAATTAATTTTATTTAATTAAAAAAAAAAAAAAAAAAAAAAAAAAAAAAAACTATATATATATAAATAAATAAAGATATAGAGCCAAGGCTGAATGAGAATAAAAATAATAAGCATTTCATTACACAGTAGCTTACTGATGTGAGTACAGTGTTTGGCTTCTATGGCTTTTCCTGTCCATTTCCCAGTATCCAGGAACAAGACAAGAGACTTCAGGCTCTGTGGAATGCTTGCGAGAAGCTGCCTAAGGCCAACCATAACAACATTCGGTAAGCAGATAGTGGAGACAGTGGATCTGGCTTAGTTAAGGCCAGATGTTCAGTTCCCTAGATAAACATCATGGAAAGTAGCACACATGGTACTTGGTGGGATCTATGGTACTGTTAGCATACCTGGTCCATTTTAGGCCTCAAACAACCTATGAGATAAGATGGGCCTAGATGCTATGTTCCTCCTCCCCCCATTCTGTCTCCTCTCCTCCATGCTTCTTAGGAGGCAGATTTTCAGCTCTTCTGCTTCTGCTTCCATTGGCCTGATTGTTTGTTTCCCTATCTAACATCTCAAGAGGATTAGTATACCAGTTCCATGAAACATTAAACGTTGAATTACTATATGATCTGGCAGTTCCACTCCTGAGTGTATCCCCAAGAATTGAAAACAAAGACTTGATATTCATGCACCCACATTCATAGCAGTATGATTCACAATAGCCAACATGGAAACAGCCAAAGTGTCCCTAGACAGATAAATGGATAAGCCAGATATAGTATGTACCTACAGTGGAATGTGGAATTCTGGTTCTTAGAGGTACATGGATGAACCTTGAAGACTTATGGTGCATGAAAGAAACCTGATGAAAGGGCAGATGTTTGATGGTATTTATATGAGATCCCAAGAGTAGTCAGCATAACATGGGCCTGACAGAGTGGAGATGCAGAGGTTGTTGTTTATTTAATAGGTTTGGGAATTTCAGATGGCCCTGGAGGTAGTTGGTGGTGACAGCTGCCTATCAAAATTAAAGTAATCTCATGACAATTTTGCCTCAAATGTTAAAAATGGTAAACATAGGTTGTTTAAGCTTAAATTTTCCTTTAAAAAAATCTCCCTAGAGAGAGCCGGGCGTGGTGGTGCAACGCCTTTAATCCTAGCACTTGGGAGGCAGAGGACAGGTCGGATCTCTTGTGAGTCAAGGCCAGCCTGGTCAAAGTGAGTTCCAGGACAGCTGGGGCTACAGGGAGACCCGGGTTCTCAAAGACAAATTAAATAAATAATAATAAATAAATAAATAAATAAAATAAATAAATAAAATATAAAATAAAATAAAATCTCCTGAGAAGCAAAAGTCAAAAACGTTTAACTTACCACATTCCTGACCTCAGGCTTTAGCCACTGGCCACCACCTGGATTGACCACCCTAAGTTACCACATATCCTGGTCCAGTCTTTGGTAGTCCCTTGGAGGTTGGGACCTGGTTGAAAAAGCTGTGGTGCAAGGCCAGGATAATGACTACTTGGTTAAATCCTAAGGCCAGTACATTTTCTGCTAGCTCAACAGAAGATGAGTAAAAATTTTCCAAAGGAGAATGGGGTTAAGACCACAGCCTTTGTAGCTGATGGACCAGGAAAAAAACACGTGCCCCTAGGTCTTGAGGCTTCTTGTGAGGACAGGGTTGTTTTCAGTGTGCTATGCCCAAGCTATTTTTGCGTGCTTAATTTGTGCATAGCTTCCTCATTGTCTCTTTTAAATTTTTATAATTATGAATTATGAGTGATTTGCCTGGATGTATAAAGTGCACTACAGTGTCATCGTGATCCTGTGAAGGTCAGAAAGGCCATGGGGATCCCTGAATTGGGAGTTACATATGGTTGTTAGCAACATGTGGGTTCTGTGAACTAAACCTGGGTCTCTGGAAGAACAGCCAAGTGCTCTTAACCACTAAGTCACTTCTAGCCCCCCCATCTCTCTTTTTTGTTTTAACAACTATTTTTTAAATAACCATTATGCCTTTATTAAAAAAGAAATGCCCCATTTAGAATGAATTCTGTACTCACAGAGTTGTGTCGTTGACACTGCCTAATTTAGAATATCTTTAGAGTGTCTTCATCAGTCCAAAAATCTCAGTTCCTGTTCTAGTTTGCCTCTTTGTTATGTGCTGAAACATAAGCAGAATCAACATGAGGAGGAAAGGGTATTTGGCTTACAGCTCATATCCATCATCAAGGGAGCCAAGTCAGGAACTCTTGAGGCACCCTCGGAGCAGGAACTAGAAGCAGAGACTTCTGAGAACTGGCTTGCCCCTTGTTGGCTTGCTCAGCTGCTTTCTTACCCCCTAGGCCCTCAGCTGCTTTTCTCACTCCCTAAGCCAAGAGATGGCACCACCCACAGGGACTTAAAATCATCAGCAATTAGGGAATCATTGGCCCATAGGCAATCTGATGGAGGGAAGTTCTTATACAAGTTCCCTCTCCCCAAGTGACTCTAGTTTGTGTCAAATCAAGAAGTTGGCAAAGTTGATCAGCACATTCCCATTTGCAGTGGTTCGTCATACCCATTCACCCTGCTGCCCAGCCTCCTGCCTGTGATCCACTTCTAGTGCTGTAAACTTGTTTGTTCTAGGTATTTCTTACAATGAAGTACAACTATACTATGTGGCCTTTTGTCTCTTTTCACTTAACATCATGTTTCTAGGTTCACCCACATGACAGGATATATCAATTCTTCATTCCCTTTTATGGCTATATAACATTCAGCATACATGCATTCACTCCTTGAAGGACATTTGAGTAGTATTCTTTGCCCCCCCCTTCTTTTTCTTTGTACTTGTCTTTTATAGTCACTTTAATATATACTAGGCTTCCATTCACTCGTATCGGATATCCGTTGACCAGCGCTGCACAGCATATCACTAGGTATAATACCCCAGGATAGGAATGCGGGCCAAAGCAAAAGTCCTAATGTTTTTTGTTGTTTATAAGCAGCTATTGTTGTTAATCTTTTACTCCCGAGCGCTTGTCCTTCTTCTGCTTTTCTCTTCCCCAACTCTCCTTTCTTTAATTTATGCGTCAGCCGGCAACGATGCTGTCGTATGAACGCACTCGCCCTTCTAAAAAGTCTCTTTTTCTTATCGAACTCAATTACCCTTGCACTATTATGCACCATGACGAGGTGAATAGTAAGGCTCAGTGAGATCAGACATTGATTAGACCAGCTAGTCACGCTACCAACAATCAGAGTCTGATTTTATCATATGGATGCCTACTTCTGCATGCATCTAGTTCACCATTTCAAGTTAGAGTAGTTAACATCGGAGAGGCACACAAGTTCTGATGTCACTGAGGACATTATAGAAAAAAAAGCGGATAAACTTAAGCAAATCCGATTGTATCATATAGGATGGTACCATAGTCAGTCAATGATGTGGACATGGTATTAACACTGACTGAGGGTAATTCCAGAACATACCACACCCAGCTGAAAATCCNTTCATGTCCAGCACACAGCACTTCACAGCAGTCTTTTCAATCCCCCAACAAGTCTTCAACATATTCTTTCTACAACGCTCTTCTGACAATGATAGCTGACACAAGTTTTCCGTCCTCTACACCTGTGTGTCAGTGTGTTGATGATGTGTCGTGTGCGTTGTGTTGGTTCTTGTTTTACCGCGCTCGGTCTGTCTGTGTGTGTGTGTGTGTGTGTGCATCTGTCGTGATAAATGTGTCCATTTAGGCTGATACAACAGCTTATTATTGCATCAATATTTCTGACTGGTTACTGTTCGCCTGTCTTTCACGCCGCAAAAAAGGGACTATGCCACTGACGCAAAGATTAATTTGTGGTTAGGCACAGCCACTGAAAATCTCTTCTGGGTATGTTCGACACAGATACGTACGTTGGTCATCACGAGATAGATAATAGAAAAACGTCCACGGTATGCTCCTGACAACGTCACACTAATCAGCTAGGTCTCACCTTAGGGTCTATGACCCCCTCCAGCCATGAGGTTTTGACCAGAATACAGTACCAAGCATAAAATCCCCTCCTATGGATCACACCTCCTATCCAGTCAGAAAACAATTTAGTTATCCTGTTAACAGTAATGCCGCTATTGCACCAGTGGGGCACATTTTTGGTCTTAGAGTCTGATACTGAAGCAATGTAGGGTCAATATTGAGTGCTAAACAACATTTGATAATGGCTTCCTCCCAGATAGACTGCAAGAAGCATCCTTCTGCATTATGAAAGCTAGTCAGCCGTGAAAAAATTTCCTTGTGGGTCTGACATGATTTCTTTAAATTCTAACCAGCCAGAGGTGAGATGTCCATCAACTGGGTACTTACCGTGTAGATATGGTGTAAACAAGGGCTAATAAACAATAGCTTGTGCTTGTTTGGGAGCATCTGGGTGCCTCGTAATAGATGAGTGCTCTACCACCCTTCTCTTCCAGTCAAAAAGCTACTTTATCTCAGGAAACTCACTTGTCCCCTGCCCACTGCACCAGTTTCGCCCTTACAAAGTACATGCTTTGTCTCGCCACCTTAACTGCATCTTCCTCTCCCCAGAACTTATAAAAACCCTCACCCCAGCCCAAGCATGTGACTCCCCTGGCCTCTCCTCTCTGAGACCAGTGGACCCACTCAGCAGAGCGTGTCCTAATAAACCTCCATTTATAGGCTTTGTTAATCTGGTTTTAGCTGGCCTTGTTTGAGACTACAGTCAGGAAAACAGCCTTTCAAGATGTATTTTAAATACTTCCCCTTCATGCCAGGAACTGCCATATAGGCTGTAAAGCAAAGCACTCTGAGGAGTTCCCAGCCCAATTGGCTAAACCCACAACACTGAGCATGTGAAATCTTCCTGGTGCTGAAGAAACAAGGCAAAGGGAGCAAGGTGTGAGGGAAGGCTTCTCTGAGGATCTGAATCTAAGGTGAGGCACGTGTCTTCCAGGCAGAGGTCTTGGAGAACATGACCATCAGAAGAATCAGGTGCAACTTCTGACCGAGGATGTTTTTCCAGCCCCAGATGCTTGCTCCCACTTGCATCCTCCTCCGCTTCCATTCTTCACACTCTGGCACAGAGATGCTTAGTTTACCAAGCCTATGCAGAAGAATGCCCACTCCTCTAGTCTCAGGAAGTCCTGACGTCCATGTGTGCGGTTCTTAAGCTTCTTTAAATAATACTGAGAGATATTTGAACTCTAACTCTTTCAGTTGTACATTGTAGTTGATAATGTTGTATCTGGATCATATCCACCCCAACTTCCCCATCCCACTCCCCTCCCAGACACCTTCTAGACATGTCCCTTCTCGCCACACTCGAATATGTCTTGCTTTCTTTCTTCTTTTTGTTAAGTCCACCGAGTACAATTAGTGCTGCCTGCAAGAATGTGCCTTGACTTGTTAGCCTTGAATCTTGTGCAGGTCTTGCAGCAAAGAGCCTAATGACACGAGTGAAATGGACTGAGTTATGAGATGACCAGGCTAGGCCCTTGAAACTCACAAGAGATCCCACTGCCTCTGACTCCCAAGAATTGCTGGAACTAAATGCCGCCGCGAAATGAGCCATGTCACAGTCCTCCATCTCACATCCTCTGGCTCTTAACATTCTCAAAGCTCTCATCCACCCAGCTTCTGTTGATGTTTCACCGTTAAGACTTGGGATGAGAGGATAAAGCTCAAGGTTAACACGATTCCCATTAGGACCCTGAAAACTCAACAGTCACGTATTCTAGCCTTACAAATTGAAGCAAATAGGCAGTGAGAATTAGTCTCCATCGACAACGAATAAAACCCATGCAATGGCACGGACAAACAATGCAAAAGAAGAAGAGCAAGACTCAAATCATCTCTCCCAAATATGCCATCCTCAACCCTCCACTTACAGAACCTAATAGCTTTATCTATACTAACGATGTTGACTCAAGTCACCTACCAGGCATATCACACCACGAACGAAGTCAATGAGATTAGTGAGTTGGAGCAAGGACCACCGGGATTATTGGTGCTAGCATCCCACAGATGAAGGATATCATTCCATGCGTTGTTTTTTCAGGTTTGTAACATGTATTGTTACTTCACTGAACTAATATCCTTTTAGCTCCAAATCCATTCTTTACCTGAAAAGTTCATGATAAGTTGAGTCTATTCTTACTGCTGAAACATAGCAAAACTCCATTGTGCTAGGAGTAATTACCCACCTCATCTCTTCTCTATTCCACTTCGTCAGAAGTTAGAGGGCATTTGGATTGGCTAGAAATTCCAGCTTTTGCTATTGTGAACAGAGCTCGGGCCAATAAAATTATAGACTGTGCAATGTATTTCGTGCCGTAAGATGAAGCTTGTAGAAGCAGAAAGGGTATAACCAGTGAGTGGTATTGGACTGGGTCAGGAGTAAGCTCATTTTGAGTCTTCCAGGGTTCCCCACACTGCTTTACATAGTGGCAGTACAAGTTTACAATTTCCACCAGCATATGGCAACTGCGTGTTCCCCCTTCCCCACAACCTCTCCAGCACTTGTATCACTTGTTTTCTTGATACCTGAGCGCAAATAGTCATTACTTGGAGTTGCAGATGATATTCATTTGAAAAGAGTGCGTTGGAATATATTGCATTCCTAATTCCTCCTGTGAAAGATCATCTATTCTAGTAACTACTCATGTAGCTACCACAATCTTTATGCAAAAACCTCAAGGAAAGACTATGAAAGAAATTTAAAAAATAGACAAAATAACATGGAAACAACCCAGGACCTGTGGCACGTTATTAAGGTAAGATAACATTGATTTTTTTTTTTTTGTTGTTCTTTTCTTTCTTTACACTTTATTTACTTATTCTTGTAATTGTGTGTAAATGAATTGTACTGTACGGAGTGCATTGCAAGAAAGGCGGTGCACCCTTATGTTCGATGGCCGAAATGACCTTCTGCGCAGTCTCAGAAGAGAGGTCTCGGATTCCCCTGGAACGGTAATGGAATTGGAGTTCTGCCTGAATTGAGGGCATTTCAGCAAACATCGTTAATTCAAGCCCCGCACATTTGACGGGTGCTGGGGAATATTGAACCCGGTCCACTGATGAAGATGAGCGTACGGCACACTTAACACGCCTTTCAGGCCCCACTCTCTCCAGCCCCCTCTTCTTTTGATATTTTGAGTAGTTTGTATACTCTGTAAATTAATGCTTTTTCAGATGCATCTGCAGTGAAGGTTTCCTCCCACTCTGTGGGTTCTCTCTCCACTTCTTATATTGTTTCTTTGCTCTAAGATAAGAATACAGAAGCTTATGAGGTTGTAATAGCAAAACGGTCTCATTTGTCAGCTGTTGACCTATTTTCTTGTGCAGCTGCTGTCTTATTTAGAATTTCCCATGCCTATATCTGTAGTTACTGCCAAATTTGATCTTCAATTGCTTCCAGAGAGTTTTGGGTTTTTCATCGTTGACGTCTTGATTGCAAAGTGATACAGTTGGGGTCTCTGGAATGACCAGAGAGTGTTACCAAAGGCAAATCTAAACCAATAAAGCAAAATATTGGTCTCCTTGAGTCAATCAAGCAAGACTCCTCTGTCAGATTCCTTGGAGGAATAATTCAACGGCTGATGTTACCAAGCCCTATACAGTCCTCTAGTGGTTTAAGGAGGATGTTATAACCCACAAGTTTAAGACCTTGTCATCGTTTTACAAAAGAAAACCTATATTTCAGGATTAGATACCACCCAAAACATCTGTGTCTATACCAAGTAACCTACCATAATAATTAATACTAGTTTAAATACCTATATAATCTAATGCTTGTGCTCCCTTAGTAGGAATGAAAAGGTTATTCTGGACAAACGCTATAAAACCAATGAAAGGAAACAGCTTGAACTGATCAGAGTCCAGAGTGACATCTCCAGAGAAAGACTAGGACTGTTTTGCTGTACCAATAGTCAGGAAAAGCAAATATCCTCCCAACCGCTGCTGCCCTTTTCTACAATACGCATAGCTTTTATAAGAGAGAAGCTAAAATGACACCCTGCACTACCAGAGCAAAGAAGGGGAGAGCAAAATTACCTTAAAAGGATGACGGGAACAAAGAGAATAAGGAAGCTTGCGATTGGTGGTTAAAATGGTGAAACTACAGCAATATAGCGTAGACACTCATTTGATCAACATAATCATACCCATACAAGTATCACCCAGGGTGCTGAACTAACCTATGCTTGCGAGTGCTGAGGAGAAGACCTTATCAACAGATGCTTCTGCAGTTCATAAGTAAGTCGAAGTGAAGTGGTCTCAGGAGCGATAAGCACGAACCTTGGAGCAAGGTTGCACTCACAGTGTTAGAAGCGGAACCATGGGATGGCTCCTGAGCTTGCCTTCAGATGTGAAAGGTATAATATCGCCCAGTTCAATAATGTCATAAGTATAAGTCTGGAAGGATAGAAGAGACATTATTTCTTCATATTTGGTTACACACAAAATGGATAAATAAAAAAATAAAACAGTAAAAGCCATAAAAAGAGAAGAAAGACTATCTCTCGGCACAAGCGTGAGAGATAGCAAACTGACAACCCTTACAGTATCTCACGAACTACGAGCGCCCAAGATGGACCCTAGCGCGTCTCTAGAATCAATGTGTGACATGGACAAAACCGAACTTGCCTCCCATGCGCCTCCTACATATCTTCTATCCATGCCATTCTGCGTGGAACAATCTGATTAACATCTGTAAAATTGTGATCATTAACCAAACACGTGTCTTTGTAAGTAGAGTTTACTGCCCAGTGAAGTCGCATATCCGCTGAATGACAACCACAGTCCCTTACAAGGGTCCCCCACAAGTAAAGCTTATCTTACACACTGAGGCTTGGGAGATACTACAGAAGTTATCACCAGACTCTCCAACCAAATTTCATAGTGGTTAACAGAAACATACTAAAGACTGCCCAGAGATAGAACCAAACTGGCAACCTCTTACGATGCCTCGCAAAATGGAGTTAATCACATGTTCGGGTAGAGACAAAATCCCTCCCTATTACCGCAGAAGTATTTCTCTTTAAATAATTCCTAGAGATAACTAAGTTCAAGAGACACTATATAGCTCAATAAGAGAGACAAAGTCTTGTGTACTTCTGGTCATCTTTTATAATTGAAGATACACGTACTTGTTCTATGACACAAATTGGACAAAACACGCAAAAGATCCAGAGTTCTCCACGGCACACATGTTACAAAGTCTCTCCAGGGCGCACTCTGTATTCTTGTTGAAACACGCGTGGGTCTCACTGATGAGAACACAAGCCACACTTAGGTCCTTGAATTCACAATAGATTCTGGCCGGATGAGAAAGACCTCCCCTGACATCCTCCGGAGTTGCTAGGATCAAAAGTTACCATAGGCCAGCAGCTACACGCCGTGGCCAACTAACTGAAAATTCTTCTTTAAAGCATGGAGCTGACAAGGCAGATACCACCATTCCCCACAAATCTTCAGCATTATAAATGCTTGCTTCTGGGGGCAGAATAAGTCCTTGTGCTTCCATGTTTCAAAGACACTGTCTTGGAGTCATGTGGCCCACTCTGACTTTCTGCTGAACACCCAACTTTGAAAAAATGTAAAACCTGTGACAGCCGTTCATGGCGGCTCGTGGGGCCGCCCCTCCTCCTCCTCCTCCATCACCACCTTGGGTGGTCAAAGAGCGCAAGAAAAGGCGAACAGACGGCGCACGACTAGAGCGAGAGCGCAGATTTCACATAGTGAGTTACAAAGCGCCAGCTGGTCTCCATACAGAGTACTGAGTTCTCGAGGACAGGCGCACGCGCCTTCACAGGGAGACTGTGCCTTGAAAAGACCAAAACAAAAAACAACAGAGAAACAGCAGACCTCCACATCCTCTCTTTTCTAGGATTGGTGGGCTTCTTCCATCACTGGATCCCTAATTTTGCTTTTACTGCTGAACCCTTGTACCAGGCAGCTAAGGAGACCCCACGGGCCTCTCTCCCATCCCACCATCATGTACGGCTCTCTTCCCCTTAGGATGCCCTCCTGGCCGCCCTTACTTCTCCTTAGGATCCCTCCTGGCTCCCCTACTTCTTGCGCGCCTCTCTGGCTGCCCCTACTTCTTCCTAGGATCCCTCCTGGCTGCCCCTACTTCTCCTTAGGATCCCTCCTGGCTGCCCCTATCTTCTCCTTGGGATCCCTCCTGGCTACCCCTACTCTCTCTTTAGGAATCCCTCCTGGCTGCCCTACTTTCCTTAGGATCCCTCCTGGCTGCCCTACTTCTCTTTAGGATCCTTCCTGGCTGCCCTACTTTGCTCTATCCCACATTTCCACTCTCTTCCTTAGGTCCCTCCTGGCTGCCCCTCATTCTCCTTAGGATCCCTCCTGGCGCACCTTCTTTGGCTCTATCCCACTCATCCCCTTCTCTCCTTACGGATCCCTCCTGGCCGCCCCTACTTCTCCTTAGGATCCCTCCTGAGCTGCCCCTACTTTGGCTCTCCCGACTCTTCAATGCCCTTTCCACCTCTTTATAGACAGAAAGTTGGGAGTAGCCACAGGGGCCTTAGCCCAACCCACTAAACCCTCACACTGGGCAGTAGCATTTCTCTCCAAACACGCTTGCCCCCTATCTTCCTCTTTCCCCTCCCTGTCCTACCTCAGTGGGAGTCCACAACCACTGACCTGCCTCTCACACCAGGGGACAATGTTCTCTTTAAAACTTCATCTCTAAGTCTCTTGATCCCAGGTGGGCTGGAACCCCACATCATCATCTTTACTATGCCGTCAGCAGCCAACTTCTAGGCCAGCAACACTGGTATCATTTATCCAGACTCAAAAGAGACCCAACCGAGGATGGATGGTCCAGCAAACAGCTGGGACCCATGACTCTCAGGTTGTCCAGAGACCCTCAAGAACAGGCCTGAATAGTCAGGCATGCAGCCTTTGCCCTCTGTACCTCCCTCACCTCCCTCTTTTTCCTGGGTCATTGTTTTCTTCTGCTGCCCCTGGCGCCAGACTCTGTGACATCCTTGCTAGTTGCCCTTTGTTCTTGTTATTGTCTCACTCTTCACCCCAACCGGTGATGCTGTGCCAGGTTTGACAATACTGCTGGCATGTCCATGCTCTGGGATACCTGGACTGATGAAACTGGAGAGCCCATTTAGACCCTGTCCTCCAACCAAGACCATCCAACAGTAAGAGGAGCCTCTCCACCTCAACCAGGAGACTCCTTTGATCTTAGCATAGGTCTCCTCTTTCAGGAGCACATCCAGGAAGTCTCCAGAGTAGCTGTTAACCAGGTGCTTCTATAATCTTACTTTCCATTACTTATGTGCCGCCTACTCCCGACCACTCCACTTCCCCTATGTCACCCCTTTCAGCAGGAAGTAGTGAGAGTTGAGTCGGCACCCATGTACCCAAAGATGTTAGGCAGGGCCTGGCTTGGAGATCTAAAGATGGTGCCTACCACCCTTCTCTTCCAGTCAAAAGCCTACTTTATCTCAGGACTCACTTGTCCCCTCCCACTGCACCAGTTTTGCCCCTTACAAGTACATGCTTTGTCTCGACCACTTTAACCTCATCTTCCTCTCCCCAGAACTTATAAAAACCCTCAGCCCAAGCCCAGCACTCACTCCCCTGGCCTCCCTCTCTGAGACCAGTGGACCCACCCAGGAGCGTGTCCTAATAAACCCTCTTTTATGCTTTGTTAATCTGGTTTTATCTGGCCTTGTTTTGTGTCAGGAAAAAGCCTTTCAAGATGTATTTAAATACTTCCCCTTCATGCCAGGAACTGCCATATAGGCTGTAAAGCAAAGCACTCTGAGGAGTTCCCAGCCCAATTGGCTAAACCCACAACACTGAGCATGTGAAATTCTTCCTGGTGCTGAAGAACAGAGGCAAAGGGAGCAAGGTGTGAGGGAAGGCTTCTCTGAGGATCTGAATCTAAGGTGAGGCACGTGTCTTCCAGGCAGAGGTCTTGGAGAACATGACCATCAGAAGAATCAGGTGCAACTTCTGACCGAGGATGTTTTTCCAGCCCCAGATGCTTGCTCCCACTTGCATCCTCCTCCGCTTCCATTCTTCACACTCTGGCACAGAGATGCTTAGTTTACCAAGCATGCAAAGATCCATCCTCAGTCTCAGGAAGTCCTGACGTCCTGGTGGGTTCTAAGCTTTTTAAATAATCTTATTTATACTCTAACTCTTTCATACATGTGTTTAATGTTTCTGATCATATCCACCCCAACTTCCCCATCCCACTCCCCTCCCAGACACCTTCTAACATGTCCCTTTCCCACCTTCATATTTTCTTACTTTTTGTAATACCACCGAGTACAAATTAGTGCTGCCTGCAAGAATGTTGCCTGATCTTGTTAGCTTGAATCTTGTGCAGGTCTGCACAAGTACATAACTGTGGTGAGTTTATGAGCATGACCAGGCTGGCCTTGCGAACTCAAAGATCCACTCACTGCCTCTGACTCCAAGTGCTGGAACTAATGGCCCACAGCGAATGAGCCATTTCACAGTCCTCCTCTCCATCCTCTGGACTCTTACATTCTCTCCATCTCCTCTTCTGTGATGTTTCCCTAAACTTGGGAGGAAAAGAGTTTAACACAGATGTCCCATTAGGCCTGAACAAACTCTAACAGTCACTTTGATTCTCAGGCCTTTTGACCAGTTATTAGCTTCTCATTAACTGCTGCCTACTCAAGAAGGAAGCTTCTCTCCAATATGCACTCCCAAATAAGATAATTAATGCAGCACAATAACCCACAACTGGGGTTGTGGGTTATTTGGTGCTAGCATCCACAGATGAGGGATATCATTCATCGTTTTTTTTCTGGTACTGTGTTACTTCACTTAACATTTAATATTTTTAGCTCCATCCATTTACCTGAAAATTCAATGATGTTGTCTTTTTTACTGCTGCATAAACTCCATTGTGTAGATATAACCACATTTTCTCTATCCCACTTCGTCAGTTGAGGGGCATTTGGATTGGTTCCAGCTTTTGCTATTGTGACAGAGCTGCAATAAAATATAGCTGTGCTGTATTTCTGCAGTTAAGATGAGTCTTGTGGGTATATACCCAGGAGTGGTATGGCTGGGTCAGGAGGTAAAGCTCATTTTGAGTCTTCCAGGGTTCTCCACACTGCTTTCCATAGTGGCTGTACAAGTTTACATTTCCACCAGCAATGGAAGAGTGTTCCCCTTCCCCACAACCTTCTCAGCACTTGTTTTCATTTGTTTTCTTGATCTTAGCCAGTCTTACGGAGTGAGATGATATCTTAAAGTGGTTTTTTAATTTTATTCTTTTTTATGTTTTGCATTTGTTTTTTAGTCTTTGATTTTTTTTTCTCCTCTTTTGAGTGATGTTTTCTTTCTTCTGTTTTTTTTTTTTAATTTTATTTTATTTCTTGTATTGTGTTATGAATGTACTGTCTCATGCAAATCTGTGCACCCGTGTCGTGCATGCTGCGGAGCTTCAGAAGAGGGGTCTCGGATTCCCCTGGAACTGGAAGTTCTCCTGGATTGGAGTTTCAGACGGTTATCAAGCCGCCAATGTGGTGCTGGGGATTGAACCCGGGTCCTCTGTAAGAGCGGTCGGCACTCTTAACCCGCTTAGGCCATTCTCTCCAGCCCCCTCTTCTTTGTTTTTGAGTAGTTTGTATATTCTGGAAATCAATTGCTTTTTCAGATGATCTGCAGTGAAGGTTTCCTCCCACTCTGTGGGTTCCTCTCTTCACTCCCTTTATTGTTTCTTTTGCTGTACAGAAGCTTTTGAGGTTTAAATGAGGTCCCATTTGTCAACTGTGATCATTATTCTTGTGCAGCTGCTGTCTGATTTAGAAGTCTTTTCCCACACTATATCTTATAGTCTACTGCCAAATTTGCTTCTATTGCTTCCAGAGTTTTGGGTTTCATGTTGACGGTCTTTGATTGCAAGTGTACAGTTGGTCTCTGGAATGCCAGAGAGTGTTACCAAAGGCAACTAAAACCAATAAAGCAAATATTGGTCTCCTTGAGTCAAGCAAGCACAGACTCCTCTGTCAGATTCCTTGGAGGAATAATTCACAGGGCTGATGTCACAAGCTTACATCCTCTAGTGGTTAGGAGAGATGTATATAGCCACAAGTAAGACCTTGTCATCTTTTACAGAAAAAACTATATATTCAGGATTAGACACCACCAAACATCTGTGTCTATACCAAGTAACCTACCATAATAATTAATACATGTTTAAATACTATATAACTAATTGACTTGTATCCTTAGTAGGATTGAAAGGCTTATTCCTGGACAAACGTATAAAACCAATGAAAGGACCAACAGCCTGAACTGCTCAGAGTCCAAAATTGACATCTCCAGAGAAAGTAACGTTTTGTCTTCTATCGCACCTGTGCCCCTTTTCTAAGCTTTTCTAAGGGAACAATCTGCGGAAGAGGGGGAGTGGTAGAATGTAAGGGCTGACGATTGAGGTAAATGGTGAAATCTACAGACAATATAAGCTGAGACACTTATTTGATCAACATATCATACATACAAGACCCCCCAGCTGGATGGGTGGGAGCCTTGGGCTGTGGGTGGGTTTGGGCATAGCTAGCTTGCAACATTGGTTTTAAGTGTGAAGGATGCCTTGTACTCATACTTATTACTTATTGTTAAAAAATGAATAAATAAATAAGTAAAAAGAAAAAAAAAGAAAGAAGCTTCTCTGGCCAAGGTTGAAATCAGCACTGACCTACTATCTCCAACTCAGCCCCATGACCTGGCTTGATTCTGTGGTCCTGAATGTCCCAGCCCTACATATCTATCCATGTCCTGCTGACTCTGCCTTGAACAGTGTTCTGAGGTCCAGTGAGTGCTACCCTGTGTGAAACCCAGTCCCATTACAGGGCCACTCAGCAACCCTGGAAGCTTCGGAACACAGACTCCCAACCAATTTAGTTCAGATCTCTGAGACAACAGGCCTAGATCCCAGTATTTTCTACAAAGCCCTGAGACTCTGAATTCAGAGAAAGTTAGGAACAAAGTCTAGAGAAAATTCCTTTTTTTTTAGGTCTTTTCAAAACAGGTCTCCCGGTACGCCAGGCTGTTCTGGAAACCTGTTCTGAGACCAGGCTGGCCTGAATTCACAAAGATCTGCCTGGGACCTCGTGTCTCCGGAGTTGCTAGGATCAAACCAGTACATGCGCTACCACGCCTGGCTGAAAATTCTTCTTTAAAGCATGGAGCTGACAAGGCAGATACCACCATTCCCCACAAATCTTCAGCATTATAAATGCTTGCTTCTGGGGGCAGAATAAGTCCTTGTGCTTCCATGTTTCAAAGACACTGTCTTGGAGTCATGTGGCCCACTCTGACTTTCTGCTGAACACCCAACTTTGAAAATGAAATGTGAAGCTGGCGTGCAGTCGATGTTGTCCCAGGTGTGGTGACACGATGCCAATTTAATGCGCTTAAGCAACTTGGGAGAGGGCACAGAGGCAGAGGCAGAGGAGAGCAGGCGGATCTTTGTGAGTCAAGGCCAGCCTGGTCTACAGAGTGAAGTTTTCCGGGCAGCTGGGGCTTACAGGAGACCCTGTCTGAAAAGACCAAAAAAAAAAAAAAAAATGGCCTTGAACTCACAAAGATCCGCCTGCCTCTGCCTCTGCCTCTGCCTCTGCCTCCCAAGTGCTAGGATTAAAGGCGTGCACCACCACGCCCAGCTTCACATTTCATTTTCAAAGTTGGGTGTTCAGCAGAAAGTCAGAGTGGGCCACATGACTCCAAGACAGTGTCTTTGAAACATGGAAGCACAAGGACTTATTCTGCCCCCAGAAGCAAGCATTTATAATGCTGAAGATTTGTGGGGAATGGTGGTATCTGCCTTGTCAGCTCCATGCTTTAAAGAAGAATTTTCAGCCAGGCGTGGTGGCGCATGTCTTTGATCCTAGCACTCCGGAGACAGAGGCAGGCAGATCTTTGTGAATTCAAGGCCAGCCTGGTCTACAGAACAGGTTCCAGAACAGCTGGGGCTACAGGGAGACCTTGTTTTGAAAAGACCAAAAAAAAAAGGAATTTTCTCTAGATTTGTTCCTAACTTTCTCTGAATATCAGAGTCTCAGGGCTTTGTAGAAAATACTGGGATCTAGGCCTGTTTCTCAGAGATCTGAACTAAATTGGTTGGGAGTCTGTGTTCCGAAGCTTCCAGGGTTGCTGAGTGGCCCTGTAATGGGACTGGGTTTCACACAGGGTAGCACTCACTGGACCTCAGAACACTGTTCAAGGCAGAGTCAGCAGGACATGGATAGATATGTAGGGCTGGGACATTCAGGACACAGATCAGCCAGGGTCATGGGGCTGAGTTGGAGATATAGTCAGTGCTATTCTCAACCTTGGCCAGAGAAGCTTCTTTCTTTTTTTTCTTTTACTTTATTTTTTATTTCATTTTTTAACAATAAGTAATAAGTTATGAGTACAAGCATCCTTCACATAAAACCAATTTGCAAGCAGCTATGCCCAAACCCACACAGCCCAAGGCTCCCACCCTCCAGCTGGAGGGGCTTGTATGTACGATCATGTTGATCAAATAAGTGTCCAGTCTATATTGCTGTAGTTTCACCATTTACCCCAATCGCAGCCCTTACATTCTACCACTCCCCCTCTTCCGCAGATTGTTCCCTAAGCTTAGAAAAGGGGCACAGGTGGATGAGAAGCAAAACAGTCTACTTTCTCTGGAGATGTCATTTTGGACTCTGAGCAGTTCAGGCTGTTTCCTTTCATTGGTTTACAGTTTGTCCAGGAATAACCTTTCAATCCTACTAAGGAAGCACAAGCAATTAGATATATAGGTATTTAAACAGTATTAATTATTATGGTAGGTTACTTTGGTATAGACACAGATGTTTGGGTGGTATGCTAATCCATGAAATATAGTTTTTCTGTAAAAGATGACAAGGTCTTACTGTGGCTTATAACATCTCCTAACCACTAGAGGATGTAAGCTTGTGACATCAGCCGTGAATTATTCCTCCAAGGAATCTGACAGAGGAGTCTTGCTTGATTGACTCAAGGAGACCAATATTTGCTTTATTGGTTTAGTTGCCTTTGGTAACACTCTCTGGCATTCCAGAGACCAACTGTACACTTGCAATCAAAGACCTCAACATGAAACCCAAAACTCTGGAAGCAATAGAAGACAAATTTGGCAGTAGACTACAAGATATAGGCATGGGAAAAGACTTCCTAAATCAGACAGCAGCTGCACAAGAAATAAGATCACAGTTGACAAATGGGACCTCATTAAACTCAAAAGCTTCTGTACAGCAAAAGAAACAATAAAGGGAGTGAAGAGAGAACCCACAGAGTGGGAGGAAACCTTCACTGCAGATGCATCTGAAAAAGCATTGATTTCCAGAATATACAAACTACTCAAAAAACAAAGAAGAGGGGCTGGAGAGATGGCCTAGCGGTTAAGAGTGCCGACCGCTCTTACAGAGGACCCGGGTTCAATCCCCAGCACCCACATGGCGGCTGATAACCGTCTGAAGCTCCAATTCCAGGAGAACTCCAGTTCCAGGGGAATCCGAGACCCTCTTCTGAACTCCGCAGCATTGCACGACACGGGTGCACAGATTTGCATGCAGACAGTACATTCATACACATACAGAAATAAATAAAATTAAAAAAAAAAAAACAGAAGAAAGAAAACAATCACTCAAAAGATGGAGCAAAGAACTGAATAGAGACTTCACAGGGGAGGAATTAGGGAAATGCAAATTAAAACCACTTTAAGATATCATCTCACTCCAGTAAGACTGGCTAGGATCAAGAAAACAAATGATAACAAGTGCTGGAGAGGTTGTGGGGAAAGGGGAACACTCATCCATTGCTGGTGGAAATGTAAACTTGTACAGCCACTATGGAAAGCAGTGTGGAGAACCCTTGGAAGACTCAAAATGAGCTTACCTCCTGACCCAGCCATACCACTCCTGGGTATATACCCACAAGACTCATCTTACTGCAGAAATACATGCACAGCTATATTTATTGCAGCTCTGTTCACAATAGCAAAAAGCTGGAACCAATCCAAATGCCCCTCAACTGACAAGTGGATAGAGAAAATGTGGTATATCTACACAATGGAGTTTTATGCAGCAGTAAAGAAAGACAACATCATGAACTTTTCAGGTAAATGGATGGAGCTAAAAGATATTATGTTAAGTGAAGTAACACAGTACCAGAAAAACAAACGATGAATGATATCCTTCATCTGTGGATGCTAGCACCAATAACCCACAACCCCAGTTGTGGGTTATTGGTGCTAGCATTTAATTATTTCTTGTGGGGAGGGATGCATATTGGAGAGAAGCTTCCTTCTTGAGTAGGCAGCAGTTAATGCAGAGACTAATAACTGGTCAAAAGGCTGAGAATAAGTGACTGTTGAGTTTTCAGGCCTAATGGGACATCTGTGTTAAACTCTTTTCTCCCAAGTTTAGGGAAACATCACAGAAGAGGAGATGGAGAGAATGTAAGAGCCAGAGGATGGAGAGGAGGACTGTGAAATGGCTCATTTCTGCTGGGCATTTAGTTCCAGCACTTGGGAGTCAGAGGCAGGTGGATCTCTGTGAGTTCAAGGCCAGCCTGGTCATCTCATAAACTCACCACAGTTATGGCTACTTGTGCAAGACCTGCACAAGTTCAAGCTAACAAGATCAGGCAACATTCTTGCAGGCAGCACTAATTGTACTCGGTGGATTACAAAAAGAAGAAAATATGAAGGTGGGAAAGGGACATGTTAGAAGGTGTCTGGGAGGGGAGTGGGATGGGGAAGTTGGGGTGGATATGATCCAGATACATTACACACATGTATGAAAGAGTTAGAGTATAAATAAGATGTATTTAAAAAGCTTAGAACCCACCAGGACGTCAGGACTTCCTGAGACTGAGGATGGATCTTTGCATGCTTGGTAAACTAAGCATCTCTGTGCCAGAGTGTGAAGAATGGAAGCGGAGGAGGATGCAAGTGGGAGCAAGCATCTGGGGCTGGAAAAACATCCTCGGTCAGAAGTTGCACCTGATTCTTCTGATGGTCATGTTCTCCAAGACCTCTGCCTGGAAGACACGTGCCTCACCTTAGATTCAGATCCTCAGAGAAGCCTTCCCTCACACCTTGCTCCCTTTGCCTTGTTTCTTCAGCACCAGGAAGATTTCACATGCTCAGTGTTGTGGGTTTAGCCAATTGGGCTGGGAACTCCTCAGAGTGCTTTGCTTTACAGCCTATATGGCAGTTCCTGGCATGAAGGGGAAGTATTTAAATACATCTTGAAAGGCTTTTTCCTGACACAAAACAGGCCAGATAAAACCAGATTAACAAAGCATAAAAGGAGGTTTATTAGGACACGCTCCTGGGTGGGTCCACTGGTCTCAGAGAGGGAGGCCAGGGGAGTCACATGCTTGGGCTGGGGCTGAGGGTTTTTATAAGTTCTGGGGAGAGGAAGATGAGTTAAAGGTGGTGAGACAAAGCATGTACTTGTAAGGGCAAAACTGGTGCAGTGGGAGGGGACAAAGTGAGTCTGAGATAAAGTAGGCTTTTGACTGGAAGAGAAGGGTGGTAGGCACCATCTTTAGATCTCCAAGCCCAGGCCCTGCCTAACATCTTTGGGTACATGGGTGCCGACTCAACTCTCACTACTTCCTGCTGAAAGGGGTGACATAGGGGAAGTGGAGTGGTCGGGAGTAGGCGGCACATAAGTAATGGAAAGTAAGATTATAGAAGCACCTGGTTAACAGCTACTCTGGAGACTTCCTGGATGTGCTCCTGCAAGAAGCTGAGGAGATCAAAAGGAGTCTCCTGGTTGAGGTTGGAGAGGCTCCTCTTACTGTTGGGTCGTCTTGGTTGGAGGACAGAGTCTAACCATGGGCTCTCCAGTTTCATCTGTCCAGGTATCCCAAGCATGGACATGCCGGCAGTATGTCAAACCTGGCACAGCATCACCTGGTTGGGTGAAGAGTGAGACAATAACAAGACAAAGGGCAACTGAGCAAGGATGTCACAGAGTCTGGCGCCAGGGGCAGCAGAAGAAAACAATGACCCAGGAAAAGAGGGAGGTGAGGGTGAAGGTACAGAGGGCAAAGGCTGCTATGCCTGACTATTCAGACCTGTTCTTGAGGGTCTCTGGACAACCTGAGAGTCATGGGTCCCAGCTGTTTGCTGGACAACCATCCATCCTCAGTTGGGTCTCTCTTGAGTCTGGATAAATGATACCAGTGTTGCTGGCCTAGAAGTTGGGCTGCTGACGGCATAGTAAGGATGATGATGTGGGGTCCAGCCCACCTGGGATCAAGAGACTTAGGAGATGAAGTTTTAAAGAGAACATTGTCCCCTGGTGTGAGAGGGCAGGTCAGTGGTTGTGGACTCCTCTGAGGTAGGAGCAGGGAGGGGAAGAGAGGAAGATAGGGGGCAAGCTGTTTGGAGAGAAATGCTACTGCCCAGTGTGAGGGTTTAGTGGGTTGGGCTAAGGCCCCTGTGGCTACTCCCAACTTTCTGTCTATAAAGAGGTAGAAAGGGCGTGAAGAGTCTGGGAGAGCCAAAGTGGGGGCAGCCAGGAGGGATCCTAAGGAGAAGTAGGGGCGGCCAGGAGGGATCCTAAGGAGAAGTATCCTAAGGAGAAGTAGGGGCAGCCAGGAGGGATCCTAAGGAGAAGTAGGGGCAGCCAGGAGGGATCCTAAGGAGAAGTAGGGGCAGCCAGGAGGGAGCCTAAGGAGAAGTAGGGGCAGCCAGGAGGGATCCTAAGAAGAAGTCGGGGCAGTCAGGAGGGATCCTAAGGAGAAGTAGGGGCAGCCAGGAGGGATCCTAAGGAGAAGTAGGGGCAGCCAGGAGGGATCCTAAGGAGAAGTAGGGGCGGCCAGGAGGGCATCCCAAGGAGAGAGCCGTACATGATGGTGGGATGGGAGAGAGGCCCCGTGGGGGTCTCCTTAGCTGCCTGGTACAAGGATTCAGTTGTAACAGCAAAATTAGGGATCCAGTGATGGAAGAAGCCCACCAATCCTAGAAAAGAGAGGATGTGGTCTGCTGTCTCTGGATGCTGTAGGTCTCATGTGGCATTGGCTCAATCTGACCTGAGAGTTCTGGAAGGGTACTTTAGAACCAGAGTCAAAGGAGGAGAGATCTCAGGCCAAGGCTTGACTGCAGACCTACTTTTGGGGTCCTCCCATGTGAAGGCAAAAGGAAGTATGAAGGGCACAGTAAAGAAGGCCAGGACAGGGGCTGGAGAGATGGCCTAGTATTTGAGAGCACCCACTGCTCTTGCAGAGGACCCAGGTTCGATCCCCAGCACCCACATGGCGGCTGAGAACCATCTGTAACTCCAATTCCAGGAGAACTCCAGTTCCAGGGGAATCTGAGACTGCCTTCTGACCTCTATGGCATTGCACGACACGGGTGCGCAAACCTACATGCAGACAGTACATTCATACACATAAAAAATAAATAAAATTTAAAAAATAAAAAATAATAATAACATTAAAAAAACAAAAGAAGGCCAGGACAGTGAAATGGGAGACTGAGGTTTAGGGGTTAGGACAGAGATCCTGAACTAGATGGTAGGTGCCAGAGGGCTTCTGAACTAGAAGAATGGGGGTGTTGTAGGGTTAATTAGTGGAGATAGGAGGCAGGTAATAGTAGGCTTGAGACCATGGTGGTGAATTTCAGAAATACGAAACTGAAGCCTGGAAGGAAAAGCGGCAGGGTTCTTGAGGTGTATCGGGACTGGCAGGTGGTGAGAGGCAATTACTAGAGTGGGACTATCCCAGACCTGAGGGTCAACAGGATCAGGGAGGGCAGGGGCTGGATAATGCAGGGTGGGAGAAGTGACTAAGGATGTCATGGCCCAGGAGGGGCACTGGACAGACAGACGCGATTAAGAAGGAACAGGTGAAAAAAGGACCTGTGAGGACACAGGGGAGACGTATAGTCCTTCTCAGGAAAGAGCCTGTTTAAGAGATTTACATTATAACAACATAGTTGCTTTCGGATAAACAGAAATATAACAATAATGTTGTTCAGCTTGCCTTTCAACTGGGGATTTGGTGTTAGCATCCACAAATGAGGGAAACCATTCGCCTTTTGTTTTCTGGGACTGTTTTACTTCACTTAGCATAATGACTTTGAGTTCCATCCATTTACCAGCAAAGTTCATAATGTCATCTTTCTTTACCGCTGAATAGTATTCCATTCTGTAGATGTACCACATTTTTGTCATCCACTCGTCTGTCAAGGGGCATTTAGGTTGGTTCCAGCTCTCTTCACTTTTGTGAAAAGAGCTGCAATAAACCTAGATGTGCATGTATCTTTGCGGTAGGATGAGTCTTTTGGTCATATATATAGGAGTGGTATGACTGGGTCAGGTGGTAGGCTCATTTTGAGTCTTTTAAGGGTTCTCCACACTGCTTTCCATAATGGTTGTACAAGTTTACATTCCCACCAGCAGTGGATGAGTGTTCCCCTTTCCACACAACCTCTCCAGCATTTGGTGTCTTATGTGATCTTAGCCACATTAGAGTGAGATGATATCTGAGAGTGGTTTTAATTTTCATTTCCTTAACTATTAATGATGTTGAACACTTTTTAAGATGTTTCTCAGCTATCTTTTCTTCTTCACTGGTGAAGTAGGTCTGTTCATCTCTTTACTCCATCTTTTGAGTAGTTCATTTGTTTTCTTCTTTGTTTTGTGAGTAGTCTATATATTCTTGACATTAATGCTCTGTCAGATGAATCACTAGTGAAGATTTCCTCCCACTCTGTGGGTTTTCTCTTCACTTCCTTGATTGTTTCTTTCACTGTGCAGAAGCTTTTGAGTTTGATGAGGTCCCACTTGTCAACTGTTGACCTTATTTCCTGTGCAGCTGCTGTCTGGTTTAGAAAGTCTTTTCCTACACCTATGTTGTTACCAACTTTTTCTTCTATCACCTTCAGAGTTTCAGGTTCTATGTTGAGATCTTTGATACACTTGGAGGTGATTTCTGTACAGGGTGAGAGGTAGGAGTTTAATTTTGTTCTTCTACAAATGGTGATCCAGTTTTGCCAGCACCATTTGCTAAAGATGCTATCCTCCATTGAGGGTTTTTTTTTTTTTTTTGCCTCTTTGTCAAATATGAGGTGGCTGAAATTGTATGAACTCAAGTTTAGATATTCAGTTTTGTTTCATTGGTCAACGGTCTGTTTTTGTGCCAGTACCAGGCTGTCTTTATGACTATGGCCCTGTAATATAGCTTGAAGTCTGGTAGACCAATCCCCCCCCCCCATATTTCATTTTTCACTCATGGTTGCTTTAGCTATTCAGGGTCTTTTGTTTTTCCATATAGTTTAAGGATTTTTTTCCAAGTCTCTGAAGAGCTCATGGTGATTTTGATTGGGATTGCATTGAATCTGTATATCAATTTGGGTAGAATGGACATTTTTACTATATTAATTTTTCCAATCTATGAGCATGGGAGATCTTTCCATCTTTTGATGTCATTTTCAATCTCCTTCTTCAGGGGTTTAAAATTTTGTTGTAGAGATCGTTGGTATCTTTGGTTAGGTTTGTTCCCAGGTATTTTATTATTTTTGAGGCTATCGTGAGACGGAAGTTCTTCTTATATTCTTTCTTCACTTGTTTATTGTTGGTGTAAAGAAAGGCTACTGATTTTTCCAGATTAATTTTGTATCCTGCCACTTTACTGAAACTCTTAATCATTTCTAGAAGATTTCTGGTGGACTTTTTAGCATCCCTTAGGTAAGCTATCATATAATCTGCAAAAGGGATAGCTTAACTTCTTCTTTTTCGATTAGTACTACTTTAATTTCCTTCTCTTGTCTTATTGCCCTAGCAAGTGCTTCAAGCACTATGTTAAAGAGGAGTGGAGATAAGGGGAAGCCTTGCTGGGTTCCTGCCTTTAAGGGAAATGATTCCAACTTTTCTCACCATTTAGGATGATGTTGGCAGTGGGTTTGCTACATATGGCTTTGATCATGTTGATGAATGTTCCCGTCAGTCCAATTCCCTCTAGAACTTTAAACAGATGCTGGATCTTGTCAAAGGCTTTTTCTGTATCAATTGAGATGATCGTGTGGATTTTGTCTTTCAATTTATGTGTTTTATGGTATTTATTGATTTCCGTATGTTGAACCATCCCTGCATCTCTGGTATGAATCCAACTTGGTCATGATGGATGATCTTCTTGATGTGGGTCTCTATGCAATTTGTAAGTATTTTGTTGAGAATTTATGCATCTATGTTCATTAATGAGGTGGGTCTATAACTTTCTTTTTTGGTTGAATCTTTGCCTGGTTTTGGGATTAGGGTGATGCTGGCTTCATAGAAGCAATTTGGGAGAATTCCCTCTGTTTGTATCTTTCTGAACAGATTGAGTAGTAATGGTTGTAGGACCTCTTTAAATGTTTTATAGAATTCTGCTGTGAATCGATCTGAGACCGGAAATGTTTTAGTTGGTAGGTTCCTCAAATATTATGGGTCTGTTTAAACTGTCAATCTCTTCTTGGTTAAGCTTTTGGTTCCCAGGATTTCAAATATTCATCCATTTCTCTTAGCTTTTCAAATTTAGTGGAGTATAGGTTTTTAAGGTATTCCCGTATGATTGTCTGGATCTTTCCTTTGTCTGTTGTGGTTTCCCCTTTCATCATGAATACTATTGATTTGGAGTTGCTCTTTCTCTTTTGGTTAACTGGACTAGAGGTCTATCTATTTTGTTTATCTTTTCAAATAACCAGCTTTTGGATTCATTAATTTTATGTATTGTTTTCTTTGTTTCTATTTCATTGATTTCTGCTCTGATTTTTGTGATTTCTTCCTGTCTTTTGGGTTTAGGGTTCATTTGTTCTTGTCTCTCAAGTGATTTTAGCTGTAGATCATTTATTTGTTCCCTTTCTGTATTTTTGATGTGGACACTTAGAGCTATAAATTTCCCTCTCAAGACTGCTCTTAAAGTATCCCACAAGTTTTGTTGTGTTGTATTGTCTTTTTCATTCAGTTCTATGAATACTTTATTTTATTTATTTATTTATTTATTTATTTATTTTGTTTGTTTGTTTCTGTATGTGTATGAATGTACTGTCTGCATGCAGGTCTGTGCACCTGTGTGGTGCAATGCCGCGGAGGTCAGAAGAGGGCGTCGGATTCCCCTGGAACTGGAGTTCTCCTGGAATTGGAGTTTCGGATGGTTCTCGGCCGCCATGTGGGTGCTGGGGATCGAACCTGGTTCCTCTGTAAGAGCGGTCGGTACTCTTAACTGCTAGGCCATCTCTCCAGCCCCCCATGAATACTTTTATTTCACTCTTTATTTCTTCCCTGACCCATTCATTATTCAGGATGGTGTTGTTTAGCCTCTATGTGTTCTTGTAGTTAGCTGGGCTTATTCTGGTGCTCATATTGAGCTTTATTTTTCCTTTTTTTTTTTTGGTATTTTTGAGGCAGGGTCTCCCTTTTAGTACCGGCTGTCCTGGAGCTCACTCTGTAGACTAGGCTGGCCTTGAACTCACTGAGATCCACCCACCTCTACCTCCCGAGTGCTGGGATTAAAGGCGCTCGCCACCACGCCAGCTCATATTGAGCTTTATTGCACTGTGGTCTGATAGACTACATGGAATAATTTCAACTCTTTTGTATTTGTTGAGATTTCTTTTGTGTTCCAGTATGTGGTCGATTTTGGAGAATGTTCCAGGAGGTTCTGAGTAGAAAGTATATTCTCTGGTCTTAGGGTGGAATATTCTGTAGATATCTGTGAGGTCCATTTGGTGAAAAATACAGTTATTTTTCAGTTCTGATAATCTCTCTGTTTATTTTTTGTCCAGTTGATCTATCCAAGGGGCTCAGTGGGGTGTTGAAGTCTCCCACTGTTAGTGTGTTAGGATTAATCTATGTCCGGAGGTCCTGCAGAATAGTGTTTATAGTTAGGTGCATCAGAGTTTGGTGCATAGACATTTAGGATTGTGAAGTCTTAATAGTTAATTGTTCCTTTGACAAGGATGTAATGGCCCTCTTTATCTCTTCTGATTGGTTTTACTTTGTCTGATATTAGAATAGCCACTCCAGCTTGTTTCTTGGTACCATTTGCTTAGAATATTTCTTCCATCCTTTCACTCTAAGGTCTGTCTTTGAGGGTGAGATGGGTTTCTTGTAGATAGCATATAGAAGGATTCTATTTCCTAATCCATTCTCCCAGTCTATGTCTTTTGATTGGGGAGTTTAGACCATTAGTATTTAAGGTTATTATTGAGAGATGTGTGTTGCTTCCTTTCACCTTATTTTTGGTTTCCATCTTGGTCTATGTTTGTATTTATTCTATTATGGTTTTGTTGATTTCTCTCTTTAATTGCTTAGGGATAGTTTCTCTTTTCCTTTGTTCTTTGGAACAGAAAGTGAAGGTTTTTTAAGAAAAGATTCTTCTGGCATCAGACCTCCCCTTATAACCTAGATCTGGACATGGATTTATATAAAAACCTAATCCTATAGTTTTTAATTGTAAGAGACATAGATAAACTCAGAATAAATTTTTCCTACAATGGAGCAAGCTTTAAGCTAGTGGAAATTATCCATTCCCTAATCTAAGTTTTGAAAGATCAAATTTATTTATATCTGTTTATTTATTCAAAAGTTATTTATTGAACATTTAGGGTACACCAGATATCAAAGAATTTAACATGCAGTAAGTCATATACATTGAACTGGTTGGTCCACAGGGTGCCACTGTGGTGTGCAGTAGGGTGGAGTTCCAGCTGGTATCCCATCTCCTTACTACCCTGCAGCCTCGTCTATAGCAGTCTCTGACCTCTTGACCTTGTCATTAGCCAGAGACCTGTGATCTGTACAAAGAGAGTTTTGTCCACCTGTGCCCCTTTTCTAAGCCTAGGGAACAATCTCTGGAAGAGGGGGTATGGTAGAATGTAAAGGCTGCGATGGGGTAAATGGTGAAACTACAGCAATATAGACTGGACACTTATTTGATCAACTTGATTGAACATACAAGCCCCCCAGCTGGATGGTGGGACCCTTGAGCTGTGTGGGTTTGGGCATATCTGCTTGCAAATTGGTTTTACATGAAGGATGCTTATACTCATAAATTATTACTTATTGTTAAAAATGAAAAAAAAATAAAATTGTATATATTAAAAAATAAATAAATAAAATAAAATAAATAAATAAAGTAGTATAGAGCAAGGCTGATGAGGAAGTAAAAATAATCAAGCATTTTTCATTACAGTAGCTTACTGATGTGAGTACAGTGTTTGGCTTCTATGGCTTTTCCTGTCCATTTCCCAGTATCCAGGAACAAGACAAGAGACTTCAGGCTCTGTGGAATGCTTGCGAGAAGCTGCCTAAGGCCAACCATAACAACATTCGGTAAGCAGATAGTGGAGACAGTGGATCTGGCTTAGTTAAGGCCAGATGTTCAGTTCCCTAGATAAACATCATGGAAAGTAGCACACATGGTACTTGGTGGGATCTATGGTACTGTTAGCATACCTGGTCCATTTTAGGCCTCAAACAACCTATGAGATAAGATGGGCCTAGATGCTATGTTCCCTTTCCTCCCATCTGTCCTCCTCTCCTCCATGCTTCTTAGGAGGCAGATTTTCAGCTCTTCTGCTTCTGCTTCCATTGGCCTGATTGTTTGTTTCCCTATCTAACATCTCAAGAGGATTAGTATACCAGTTCCATGAAACATTAAACGTTGAATTACTATATGATCTGGCAGTTCCACTCCTGAGTGTATCCCCAAGAATTGAAAACAAAGACTTGATATTCATGCACCCACATTCATAGCAGTATGATTCACAATAGCCAACATGGAAACAGCCAAAGTGTCCCTAGACAGATAAATGGATAAGCCAGATATAGTATGTACCTACAGTGGAATGTGGAATTCTGGTTCTTAGAGGTACATGGATGAACCTTGAAGACTTATGGTGCATGAAAGAAACCTGATGAAAGGGCAGATGTTTGATGGTATTTATATGAGATCCCAAGAGTAGTCAGCATAACATGGGCCTGACAGAGTGGAGATGCAGAGGTTGTTGTTTATTTAATAGGTTTGGGAATTTCAGATGGCCCTGGAGGTAGTTGGTGGTGACAGCTGCCTATCAAAATTAATGTATCTCATGCCATTTTGCCTACAAATGGGTTAAAATGGTAAACTATAGGTATGTTTTACTAAAATTTTGCTTTAAAAATCTCCTGAGAGAGCCGGGCGTGGTGGCGCACGCCTTTAATCCTAGCACTTGGGAGGCAGAGACAGGCGGATCTTTGTGAGCTCAAGGCCAGCCTGGTCTACAAGGTGAGTTCCAGGACAGCTGGGGCTACAGGGAGACCCGGTCTCAAAAAGACCAAAAAATAAATAAATAAATAAATAAATAAATAAATAAATAAATAAATAAATAAAATAATAAAATAAAATAAAAATCTCCTGAGAGCAAAAGTCAAAAACGTTTAACTTACCACATTCCTGACCTCAGGCTTTAGCCACTGGCCACCACCTGGATTGACCACCCTAAGTTACCACATATCCTGGTCCAGTCTTTGGTAGTCCCTTGGAGGTTGGGACCTGGTTGAAAAAGCTGTGGTGCAAGGCCAGGATAATGACTACTTGGTTAAATCCTAAGGCCAGTACATTTTCTGCTAGCTCAACAGAAGATGAGTAAAAATTTTCCAAAGGAGAATGGGGTTAAGACCACAGCCTTTGTAGCTGATGGACCAGGAAAAAAACACGTGCCCCTAGGTCTTGAGGCTTCTTGTGAGGACAGGGTTGTTTTCAGTGTGCTATGCCCAAGCTATTTTTGCGTGCTTAATTTGTGCATAGCTTCCTCATTGTCTCTTTTAAATTTTTATAATTATTTACATTATGAGTGTTTTGCCTGGATGTATATAAGTGCACACATGTCATGTGATGCCTGTGAAGGTCAGAAGAGGCCATGGGATCCCCTGGAACTGGAGTTACAGATAGTTGTTAGTCACCAGATGGTTGTGTTAACTGAACCTGGGTCCTCTGGAAGAACAGCCAGTGCTCTTAACCACTAAGTCACCTCTCTAGCCCCCCCCCAATTCTCTCTTTTTTTTTAAACAACTTTTTTTAAATAAACCATTATGCCTTTTTAAAAGAATGCCATTTAGAATGAATTCTGTACTCACAGAGTTGTGTCGTTGACACTGCCTAATTTAGAATATCTTTAGAGTGTCTTCATCAGTCCAAAAATCTCAGTTCCTGTTCTAGTTTGCCTCTTTGTTATGTGCTGAAACATAAGCAGAATCAACATGGGCAGGAAAGGGTTTATTTGGCTTACAGCTCATAGTCCATCATCAAGGGATGCCAAGTCAGGAACTCTGAGGCACCTGGAGGCAGGAACTAAAGCAGAGACTTCTGAGGAACTGGCTTGCTCCTTGTGGCTTGCTCAGCTGCTTTTCTTACTCCCTAGGCCCTCAGCTGCTTTTCTCACTCCCTAAGCCAAGAGATGGCACCACCCACAGTGGACTGAAATCAGTCAGCAATTAGGAATCATTGGCCCATAGGCTAATCTGATGGAGGAAGTTCCTTAATTACAGTTCCTTCTTCCCAAGTGACTCTAGTTTGTGTCAAGTCAAGAAGTTGGCAAAGTTTGATCAGCACATTCCCATTTGCAGTGGTTCGTCATACCCATTCACCCTGCTGCCCAGCCTCCTGCCTGTGATCCACTTCTAGTGCTGTAAACTTGTTTGTTCTAGGTATTTCTTACAATGAAGTACAACTATACTATGTGGCCTTTTGTCTCTTTTCACTTAACATCATGTTTCTAGGTTCACCCACATGACAGGATATATCAATTCTTCATTCCCTTTTATGGCTATATAACATTCAGCATACATGCATTCACTCCTTGAAGGACATTTGAGTAGTATTTGCTCTTTAGCTACTTTAAATAATGCTGCTCTGGATATCCGTGTACCAGCGCTTGCACAGCATATTTCACTTAGGTATATTCCCAGTGATGGAATTGCTGGGCCATGTCCTATGTCTTTGTTTAGCAGTTTCTTTATTAGCTCTTACCAGAAACACTGACTGAGGGTAATTCCAGAACATACCACACCCAGCTTGAAAATATCCCCAGACACTTGGATTATTCCTTCTATGTTTAGAGAGGAGGCAGGTAACAGGATTTGATGATAGTGACATAGTTGGTCAGCCTGCACTAAGACACAAACATGGAAGGAGCCCTTTTCTGGCTATTCACTGGAGTTGGTGTGAGCATCTAACTGAGTGATAACTGGGTCTGTCTGCTCTGGGGAAGAGAATCCAGAATTCTCATGTCAGGAATTTACTACATGAGAGAAGTTTTTACCTAGTCCTGGAGGGAAATGGCTGGTGTTAGGTCCAAATTAAATCTGGCACTTCTCACTTCCTTCAGATATTTGATCAAATTTTTATCCAAGCTGTCTGAATATCAAGATATAAACAAGATGACTCCTAGCAACATTGCAATTGTCCTGGGACCTAACCTTCTGTGGCCACAAGCAGAGGGGTGAGTAGTGGAGAGGCCCCATGGGTACCACATATGGGCTGCAGGACAGGAGACCTGGGCCCTGGATCTTCATCAAGACTTAGTTCTGTCATGGCTCACTTCTTTTGTAGGTCAGGAGAAGGTACAAAGTCCTAAATGTCCTTATCATTATTGTCTTAGAGCCACAGGAATGAGTAAATCACTGTTGAGGATGACAGAGAGGAGGATGGGGGACATGATGGCACCAGGCAAGGCCAGCTCTATTTGGACCTCTTGGTGTCCTTCCTAAGAGGATAACTCCTGGCCTTCAAGTTGGGAAGGTTGGAGGGCTCTCTGCAAGAACTAGCAGAGCTAAAAAAGAGGATGGATTCACTCACGCTGAGATGTGTGTTTAGCAAAGTTGTGGCATCCTTAAGGGAAAGCATCTTTGGGTCTACAGGATTCTGATCTGATGTCCCTTCTAAGAGGACCGTGAAGTTCTTGCCCTGCTTCTGCTGGTAACCTCTTATTTCTGCTCTGCTTACAGGAATATGACTGAATTGATGACCACAGTTTCTCTGCAGATTGTCGGCATCATTGAACCCATCATCCAGCATGCAGACTGGTTCTTCCCTGGGGGTATGTGTCAGCACCCATCTGTGGCCAGCAGAGGCCAGCAGTGGGAGCAGATCACTGTGAGTTTAGAGCCTGTGGAGCCTAGGATGCTGCACCCAGGTTTTAGTTGGCTTTGTGTGTAGTCCTCCTGCACACAGCTGCAGCTGTCGCCAAGCAGTGGGGCAGAATCCTCACTGCTCCCCTTCTCCTGTCCCTGTACAACCTACATTCTGGCATCCACGTGCCCATGGCCTCTGCCATGGATTCTACTGGCATAACATCTACACCATAGTTTCTTCAAGTATCTGAATCGTGGAAAACTGGTACAGAAAAATGACTTCCTCATCTCCAAATGCTTCAGTTTCTAAATGCAGAGAGAGACTGAGCCCAAGGACTTCACAGCAGAGCTCAAACCACCTGGGTGTGCTCTTTTCACTGCCTTAATTGGTTCCCTTTGAGTTGCTCCTCAGCATGTAAAAGTAGGGCTCAGAGGCTTTTTTGTGCTTGGTACAAAATTGGGCTATTGAGGCAACTTCTTACAAGCAAGTTCCCAGGTTGTTATGAGGTGTGGAAGCATATGTGTTTCTCCACTGACACAGTTTTAAGATGGTGGTTGTATTAAATTTAATGTTTGCTAAAAATCAAAAAAGTTAATCCTGTATATCATGTGCAGTAAGTATTGAGGGTGAGCTTTTAGCCATCAGTAGCCACTAACTCATGTGAGGACAGACTATTACTAATTCTGAGACTTGCCATCATAGCTCAACAGTTGTGCTGACCTGGTTACCTTTCCATTGCTATGTGTGTTCTGCTTGGGACAGCACTGACAGCAGACCTTTCAAGGATTCTGCGTCTAACACAAAGCTAAAAGAGCAGTAAGTCAAGATGAAACTGTCTAGGAGATGGGAGTTGAAAACAGCAATTCCATAGGTTCTATGTGAGAGCTAATTCATTACCATTGCAGACAAAGAGATAGAATTGTATAGAACAATCCATTCCTTTGACCAGTAAGGAGTGTACCATTGAGCCAACAAGTACCTCAATGTAATTTCTCACTCTTTGTAACCATTTCAGTGTATTCTCTCTGAGTTTATTGTAAAAAATCCTGTCTTTCACAAATATTAATTTGGCTCTTATTTTATTTTCTTGGCAAATTCCATTGGCTAGTACTTTTTCAATAATGTCATTAACGTGGCCATAGTGGCTACAGACATTTTTCCTACTTTAATTTGGATTTCTCAAGTGTTTTGCCCTATATTAAGAAAGATGATAATCTTAAAGAAAGTACCCATCTATTCCAATTTTACTGCCTTATTTTTTTATTACAAATAGGCATTACTTTATTAAATGGCCAATCTGGGTGAACACATGTTTTATTATTTGGGCTTATCACCATGATGAAGTCATATTAGTAGACTCACTGATATAGCATTAAGGATTTTCTTTTTCTTTTTCTTTTTGGTCTTTTCAAGATAGGGTCTCCCTGTAGCCCCAGCTGTCCTGGAACTCACTCTGTAGATCAGGCTGGACTTGAATTCACAAAGATCTGCCTGCCTCTGTCTCCTGAGTGCTAAGATTAAAGGTGTACGCCACCATGCCCAGCAAGGATTTTCTACAGGGGGAGTATGAGAGGTGCAGTACCAAGAGATCACATGCACCGATTCTTTCTTCCCTACAGAGATAGAGTTCAATATTACAGGAAATTACGGAAGTCCAGTCCATGTGAACCATAATGCCAACTACAGCTCAATGCCTTCCCCAGACATGGACCCTGCTGACCGGCGCCAGCCAGAGCAGGCCCGCAGGCCTCTCAGTGTCGCCACGGATAACATGATGCTGGAGTTTTACAAAAAGGATGGGTATGAACTAACACCCCATTTTCAGTACTGGGAAAATTGGTGTTGGGGAGGTAGTGCTTAAAAAAAACCAGGATTGACAGGATGGCTGTACTTACTGTGACGGTTGAGCTGACTTATAGAGGTTAAGCTGTGGCCTCATTCTTGACATTTTCATCTGTGCTGTCTAGAATGGGTCCTTGTGACTTGCTTCCCTTTGGGCCAGAGGAAAACACAGCCTTCTCAGCAAACGTGATTGCAATAGTATAATTAGTTCTCATCAAAGAAGTAAATGTTGGTCACTGAAGGGAATTTAAAAAATTCTTGGGGCTGGAGAGATGGCCTAGCAGTTAAGAGCACCAACTGCTCTTGCAGAGGACCCAAGTTCGATCCCCAGCATCCACATGGCGGCCGAGAACCGTCTGTAACTCCAATTCCAGGAGAACTCCAGTTCCAGGGGAATCCGACACCCTCTTCTGACCTCCGCGGCATTGCATGACACGGGTGCACAGACCTGCATGCAGACAGTACATTCATACACGTAAATAAATAAATAAAAATTTTTTAAAAATTCTTAAGCTATTTATGTTTTGTTTTTTGAGGCAGAGCCCCATGTAGCCCAGGTGGCCTTAAACTGTCTGTATAGCCAAGGGATGACCTTCAACTTCAGATCCTCCTCCCTCCACCTGCCACGTGCTGGGATCACAGGTGTGCACCATCATGCCTACTTTAATGCAGTGCTGGGGATCAAATGCAGGGCTTTGTGCATGCTAGGAAAGCACTGTAGTAACTGAGCTACATCTCCTGCCCTATAAGCTCTTCATTTTGATTCACATATGTGGAGCTGGGAGTGTAGCTTAGAGGTACACTGTGAAGCCCTGGGTTAAATCTCCAGTATCCATCCCCTAACCCCCAGGGGAAAAAACTCACAAAATTCCTAGAAAGTCAAAATGTGTAAATATGTGGTAACTCTTGAACCTTTAGTGGCTTTACTTTGGTGACTTGCTTATTAGCAGTCATAAGTGGCTTCCTTATATAAACAGTTTGACATTTCCTGTTCCAGTCTCTTTAAGAGTGAAAGGGATTCTTGGAGCTGGAGAGATGGCTTAGTGGTTAAGAGCACTGGATCCTCTTGGAGAGGACCTGAGTTTGATTCCCAGCACCCAGATAGTGGCTAACAACCATCAGTAACTCTAGTTCCAGGGGAATCTGACACCTTCTTCTGACTCTATGGGCATAACATGACACAAGTGCAACTTACATGCAGGCAATACACTCATACATATAAAATAATAATAATAATAATAATAATAATAATAATAATAATAAAATAAAAGAATGAAAGGGATTCTTAACCTAAGAATGTCCCAAATATAATTTTTTTCTGGGTTTTTCAGAATTTATTTTTTCCTGTATCTATATTTGACACCTATATCTACTTTAATGTAGTTAAGATACTCATAACTATATCTAGCTGTGTGTGCTTGTAAGAGTGTGAGCATGTGCATGCTCTCAATGGCAGAGGAGCACCTGTCTCCACACTCTCACTAAATCAGTTTACATAATATTTAATCCCATATTACTCCCTTATCAAGGAACATGGGCATAAACAGATTTAATAACTTGCTCCAGTGAGTCACAGAAAACAGAGACTCACCAGTGACAGCATCTGTGGACTGATGAGAATTGAACCAGCAAAAGGCATGAGTACACTGCTATAGGACTAGGTGACCCAAGCCAGTCAATTAAGTAAACTTTGATTAGGAGTTAAAAACTAGTAAAATAAAGTCAAATTCCACACCACTGACAGAGTGACTGAAACTTGGATGACAGGATGTAAGGTAGCCACAGCCTTCCTGTTCCCCAATGGAAGCAGAAGAATGTGTTGCAAAGCAGGTACCTGAAGAACTTAGGAGGGCCTGTAGTGGGGTGGGAGTTTTACTTCCTTCCTGCTCTTTCTCAGTGGGAGTGGGCATTCAGGACTGAGATTTGTAGAAGAGCCCTAAGTCCTGTGATGATGGAGGGGGCATGTCTTACAGTGGGCACTGTCCCTGTGTATAGTCACATACTCTTCTAGATTGCTTTCAGTTGCTGTGATAAAAATACTGACCAAAGCCAACTGAGGAAGGAAAAGGTTTATTCATCTTACTCTCCCAGGTCACACTTCATCACTTAAGAAGGCCAAGGTAGGAACTCAGGGAAGGAACCTGGAGGCAGGAGCTGAAGCATATGTCATAGAGGAATGCTGCTTACTGACTCGCTTCCTTGGCCCAAATGCTCAGCCTGCTTTCTTATACAATATAAAACAATCTACCCAGGGGTGGCACTACCTACCCACAGTGGGCTGGGTCCTTGTATATCAGTCAACAATCAAGAAAATGCCCCACAAACATGGCCACAGGCCAGTCCAATGGAGTCACTTCCCTCAGCTGAAGCCCCCTTTACCCAGATGTGTCAAGTTAACAACTAAAGCTATCCAGCACATGTGCCACAAAACCATATTTTGGTAATGATAGATCATATCCATGACGATTGCATGAGATCATGTCATCTAATGATGCCATGCCCAACATAGTTTGTACCTGTACTCAGTGATGTTTAGACAATTTCTAGGTATGATGAGTGTGGTGATTAGTTTTGAACTGACTTTGAAAGAAAGAGAAACCACCAGGCATGGTGATGCACACCTTTAATCCTAGCACTTGGGAGGTAGAGGCAGGCGGGTCTCTGTGAGTTCAAGGCCAGCCTGGTCTAGAGTGAGTTCCAGGCCAGCTGGGGGTATAGGGAGACCCTGTCTCAAAAAAAAAAAGAAACCTACAATTGTAATTAAGGGAAAGGAAAGCAACCTGTGTCAACCACGTCTTTCTCTTAGCAATATTAGCATTTGTCCCTGTTTCTGAGCTTTTAAAATTCTTGAGCAAACCTTTAAAGTCTTAAAACTACCCTTTGAAATGGAAACAAATTAAGTGGCTTCATGTTATTGAAGGTTTTTCCCAAGTTAGAAAGAAAATACAAAATCTATATCAATAAAGCTATTTGAAAGAAAAAAGTTGGGCCAGGCGTTATGGTGCACACCTTTAATCCTAGCACTTGGGAGGCAGAGGAAGGTGGATCTTTGTGAGTTCAAGGCCAATCTGGTCTACAGAGCGAGTTCCAGGACAGCTGGGGCTACAGACAAAAAAAAAAAAAAAGGTTGGGACAAATCACTAGGCGTAGAAATGTATGCCTTTAATCCCTGCACTAGGGAAGCAGAGGCAAT
Source organism: Rhizomys pruinosus (assembly GCA_009823505.1). Classification (NCBI taxonomy): domain Eukaryota; kingdom Metazoa; phylum Chordata; class Mammalia; order Rodentia; family Spalacidae; genus Rhizomys; species Rhizomys pruinosus. The sequence continues at coordinate 581,830 of VZQC01003549.1, forward strand.
GGATCTCTGTGAGTTCAAGGCCAGCCTAGTCTACATAGTGAGTTCTAGGCCAGCTGGGACTACAGAGAGAACCTGTCTCAAAAAAAAAAAAAGAATGTTGGGATAAATTAACTGTATAAAATTGGGCAGAAGTGGCAGGTTCTGCTTCTAAATCCTAGGAGTCCTATAAGTAGCTGGCTCCATGGGTCTGGTCATGCAGCCTTTCTGATTCATAACCACATATAGCAGGCAGGGTGTCTTCAGCGAGTCATGGGGTCAGAATCAGAAGCTCACACCTAAGTTTTCCATCATGATACACAGAATGTTGCTCATCCAAAGAGGGACACAAACTGGGTACCTGTGCACATTACTTTATTTAGAAAGAGGGTTGTCTACTTAAAAATACTTGGAGGTAGGAGGCTAGAAAGATGCCTTAGTGGTTAAGCGTGAGCCCTACTTTTGCAAAAGACCCAAGTTTGGTTCCCAGCACCCACATTACATGACTCAGAACCACCTGTTCCAACCTCCTTGGGCACCTTCATTCATGAGCATGTAACCCCACACAGACATCCACACATAATTGAAATAAAATAAATCTTTAAAAAATATATCAAAGAGAAGTAAGGAAAACATTCAAGTCTGCCCATCAGCAACCCACCAGAGCTCATGCATTCTGCGAAACATGCTTTTCATCGCTTTCTCGGTCTCTCAAAATTCTCCATGTGGAAGTTGACTGTTTTGAGCAGAAGTTCACCATTTCAGTCAGTTCTTTGATGCAGCCCTTTCTGTTGTTGTTGTTGTTGTTGTTGTTGTTGTTTCCAATATGCATCACTCCCAACTACTTGGACAAAAGGTCAAGGTTCCATGCACAAGAAATACTTACAACTAGGTAATTGGCACTGGCATCCACAGATGAGGGATACCATTCGTCGTTTGTTTTTCTGGGACTGTGCTACTTCACTCAGCATGATATCTTCTAGCTCCAGCCATTTACCTGCAAAGCTCATGATGTCATCTTTCTTTACTGCTGCATAGAACTCCATTGTGTACCACATTTTCTCTATCCACTCGTCAGTTGAGGGGCATCTGGGTTGGTTCCAGCTCCTTGCTATTGTGAAGAAAGCTGAAATAAACATGGCTGTGCATATATCTCTGCTGTAGTCTTGTGGGTACATGCCCAGGAATGGTATGGCTGGGTCAGGTGACAAGTTCATTCCAAGTATTCCAAGGGTTCTCCACACTGTTTTCCATAGTGGCTGTACACGTTTGCATTCCCACCAGCAGTGGATGAGTGTTCACCTTTCCCCACAACCTCTCCAGCACTTGGTATCATTTGTTTTCTTATCCTAGCCAGTCTTATTGGAGTAAGATGATATCTTAGAGTGGTTTTGATTTGCATTTCCTTAATGATTAATGATGTTACACACTTTTTAAGATGTTTCTCAGCCATCTCCAATTCCTCACTTGTGAAGTCTCTGTTCAGCTCTCACAGGGTGAGAGGTAGGGGTTTAATTTCATTCTTCTACAAGTGGTGATCCAGTTTTGCCAATACCACTTGCTGAAGATGCTGTCTTTCCTCCATTGTGTCTTCTTGGCCCCCTTGTCAAATATGAGATGGATGAAATTGTATGTGCTCAAGTTTGGATCTTCAGTTTTGTTCCATTGGTCAACAGGTCTGTTTTTGTGCCAGTATCAGGCTGTTCTTATGACTATAGCCTTGTAGTATAGTTTGAAGTCTGGTATAGAGATCCCCGCTGTATTGCTCTTTTCACTCAGGGTTGTTTTGGCTATTTGGGGTCTTTTGTTTTTCCAAATAAAATTGAGGACTTTTTTCTACAATCCTGTGAAGAAACTCTTGGGGATTTTAATTGGGATTGTGTTAAATCTATACAAGAGTTTGGGTATAATGGACATTTTTACTATGTTAATTTTCCCAATCCATGAGCATGGGAGGTTTTTTCATCTTCTGATGTCTTCTTCAATTTCTTTCTTTTAAAGGTTTAAATTTTTTGTTGTAGAGATCTTTGGTGTCTTTGGTTAGGTTTGTTCCTATGTATTTTATTGTTTTTGACACTACTGTGAGTGGGAAGGTCTCCTTGAATTCTTTCATCAGTTGCTTGTTGTTGGTGTAAAGAAAGACTACTGATTTTTTTAGGTAAATTTTGTTTTCTGCCACTTTGCTGAAGCTATTAATCACTTCTAGGAGTTTTCTGCTGGAGTTTTTAGTATCCCTTAAGTAAACAATCATATCTTCAGCAAATAGGGATAGCTTGACTTCCTCTTTTCCAGTTAGTACTCCTTTCATTTCCTTTTCTTGCCTTATTGCTCTAGCAAGTGTTTCAAGCACTATATTGAAAAGGAGTGGTAACAGGGGGCAGCCTTGCCGAGTTCCTACCTTTAAAGGGAATGTTTCTGTCATTTCCCCATTTAGGATGACATTGGCTGTGGGTTTCCTGTATATGGCTTTGATTATATTGAGAAATGATCCCTCCAATCCAATTCCCTCTAGGACTTTAAGCATGAAGGGATGCTGGGTTTTGTCAAAAGCTTTTTCTGCATCAATTGAGATGATGATGTGGTTTTTGTCTTTCAGTCCATTTATATGCTAGATGATATTTATTGATTTTCATATGTTTAACCATCCCTGCGTCTCTGGTATGAATCCAACTTGGTCATGATGAATGATCTTCTTGCTGTGGGTCTGTATGCGATTTGCCAGTATCCTTTTTAGAATTTTGGCATCTGTGTTCATTAGGGAGATGGGTCTATAGTTCTTTTTGGTTGTTTCTTTGCCTGGTTTTGGTAATAGAGTGATGCTGGCTTCATAGAAGGAATTTGGGAGAATTCCCTCTGTTTGTATCCTTCTAAACAATTTCAGCAATAATGGTTGTAAGTCTTTTTGAAATGTTTTATAGAATTCTGCCATGAAACCATCTGGGCCTGGGCTTTTTTTACTTGGGAGGTTTCTTATTACATCTTCAATTTCTTCATATATTATGGGTCTGGTTAAGCTGTAGGTCTCTTCTTGGTTGAGCTTTGGTGATTCCCAGGATTTCAGATATTCATCCATTTCTTCTAGGTTTTCAAACTTGGTAGAGTATAGGTTTTTGAAGTATTCCAGTGTGATTTTCTGGATCTTCTCATTGTCTGTTGTAATATTTCCCTTTTCATCACAGATTGTATTGATTTGGAGTTGTTCCTTCTTTCTTTTGGTTAACTGGGCTAGAGGTCTATCTATCTTGTTTATTCTTTCAAAGATCCAACTTTTGGATTCATTGATTTTTTTTTTTTGTATTGTTTTCTTTCTATTTCATTGATTTCTGCTCTGAGTTTTGTTATTTCTTCCTGTCTGTTGCGTTTAGGGTTCATCTGTTGTTGCCTCTCAAGTGCTTTTAGCTGCAAAGTTAGATCGCTCACTTGTGCTCTTTCTGTTTTTCTAATGTAGGCACCCATGGCTATGAACTTCCCTCTTAAGACTGCTTTTAAGGTATCCCATAGGTTTGTTGTGTTGTATTATCATTGTTATTCAGTTCCAGGAATGCTTTTATTTCTTTCTTTATCTCTTCCTTGACCCATTCATTATTGAACAGTGTGTTGTTTAGTCTCCATGTGTTCTTGTAGATAGTAGGGCTTATCCTGGTGTAGATATTGAGCTTTATTGCACTGTGGTCTGATAGAATGCATGAAATTATTTCAATCTTTTTGTATTTGTGGAGGTTTCTTCTGTGTCCCAGTATGTCATCGATTTTGGAGAATGCTCTGTGGGGTGCTGAGTAGAAAGTGTATTCTCTGGTATTACGGTGGAATATTCAGTAGATGTCTGTGAGGTCCATTTAGTCTATCATATCGTTCAGTTCAGAAGTCTCTCTGTTTATTCTTTGTCCTGTTGACCTGTCCAAAGGGCTCAGTGGGGTATTGAAGTCCCCTACTGTGAGTGTACTAGGGTTAGTCTGTGCCTTGTGGTCCTGGAGAATTGTCTTTATAAAGTTTGGTGCACCAGAGTTTGGTGCATGTACATTCATAATTGTGAAATCTTCTTGGTGAATTGTTCCTTTGTTAAAAATGTAATGGCCTTCTTTGTCTCTTCTGATTTCTTTTACTTTGAAGTCTATTTTGTCTAATATTAAAATAGCAACACTAGCTTTCTTTTTGGTACCATTTGCTTGGAATATTTTTTCCATCCTTTCACTTTAAGGTGGTGCCTGTCCTTGATGGTAAGATGTGTTTCTTGTAGGAAGCATATCGATGAGTTCTGTTTCCTAATCCAATCTCCCAGTCTATGTCTTTTGATTGGGGAATTTAGTCCATTAATATTTAAGGTTATGACTGTAGGTTTGTGTTGCTTCCTTTTGCCTTATCCATTTGCAGTTTGGTTTAGGTTTCTACTTCTGTAGTTATGCTATTATTGATTTCTCTTTCTAGGTGCCTGGGGAGCTCCTTTCTTCTGTCCTTTGAATTGCTTCAAGTATTCTCTGAAGGGTTGGTTTTCCGGACATGTATTCTTTCATCTTGTTTATGTCATGGAAGATTTTTCTCTCTCCTTCAACTATAATTGACATTTTTTTCTGGGTATAGTAACCTGGGTTGGCATCTATTGTCCTTTAACACTGGGAATGCTTTGCTCCACATTCTTCTTGCTTTCATAGTTGGCACTGAGAAGTCAGTTATAATTCTGATAGGTTTCCCCTTATAGGTCACTTGTTTTTCTCTTGTGGCTTTAAGGATTTTTGTCTTTGTTTTGGGTGTCTGGCATTTTAACTATGATGTGGCGTGGAGAATTTCTTTTCTGATATTGTCTGTTTTAACGTTTTATGTGCTTTTTGCATTTGTAGTGGTTTGTCTTTTTTCTTAGTTTGGGGAATTTCTCCTTATTCTGTTGAAGATCTGATCAATACCATTCTTTTGGGATTCTTCTCCTTCCTCTATTCCATGATGCAGAGGTTGATCTTTTCACAGTGTCCCAAGTTCCTGGTTGTTCCACTTTTGTGTATTTTTAAATTTTTCAAATCTTTCTTGAGGTTTTTAGTTGTTTGTGTTATCTTCCAGGTCTGATATGTCTTTGTTTCTGCTTCCTCCATTCTGCTTCTGAGGCTTTTTCCATCTCCTTTCTCCTGCTTTTGGATGAGTTGTTTTGATTTCCTTTTTATTTCGTTTCTGATTTCTTTAGTATTTCCACTCCTTTTTGGACTTCTCGATCTTTTCCTGTGCTATTTTGCTTCACTGGTTGGTTTCCTTAATCTCTATTTTCAAATGGGGTATGCTTTTCAGTGTTTCACTGTCCTATCCAGAGTTGTCGATTCTTGTCTCTTGTTCCTTCTTGAAGTTCTTCATTACTCTCCTACTTTTCGTAATGACTTTCTTTTTTGTTCTTTATAGATTTTTATTCATAATCTCCTTTATGTAATGTTCACAATTGTCTGTTCTATATCGTCACTGCGCACACTATCCAACCAGGTGGAATCAACTAGGAAATAGCTAATCTTCACGACGGGTCTAGGCCAAGCTATGGTGTAGGCGATTATCTATTACACTTTTCCCACCTGTAATATCACAAGTCTTCTTAAGTTCCACCTCTTGCAGCGCCCTGATATGTCAGTATTGTACCACACTGTTTTCATGTGGATCCCAAATGCCTCTTCACTGTGTCTGAAGCTTAGCTTTGACTATGCCAATCTATCACGAATATGCCTTCAATTTTGTTTGATTGATTTTTATTTCTCAATTTACTCCTTGAAATAATTAAAGGAGTGTTGACTTCTCTAGCTCTTTAGGCTTTCATTGGAATCAACTCACTCAACTCCTTCTTGTTCTGAAAGTTCTGAAGAATAAACCACTTAGAGAATCTTCTTATGGGGGGAGGATACTTAATAGCCTGCCCTGTCCAAGTATTGCTTCAGGTGGTCCTTGGGAGATCTCCAATCTCAAATCACACGAAAACCCCTTTTATGCCAGCTGAGGGGATAACCAAAAAACGCTCCATCAGCCACCCAAAAAGCAATATCGGCCAAAGAACACAGATAATTGGCATTAACTAATTAAGAGCAAAGAACAATCCACATATGAATAAACCTACCTCTTACAAAATATAGAATAAAAATCAGAGTGTCTATAGAGAGAATAACAATCTGATCTCTAAACTCAACACAACCACCTTTTATACCGCTGGAGGATAAATAACATACCCCACAGCACCAAAACATGAGCCAATTGGGCCAAAGATCAGCACAAGACAATGAAACTTATTATCTCAAACATATCTGCTGGCTGAAGCACCCATCTCCATACCTATCTGATCTTGGTGGTCTTGGGAGATTCTGATTCAAAGACTACATAACCCACCTTTATAACTGAGGAGAAACTCACTGCCCCATACAGCCACACCAGCCAATTAGAGGCAAGATCAAGCAAAGACAATGGAAATCCGATCAAACCTTTGCCGTAGCTGAAGCACCCAGCTCTTTACTATGCAATCAGTGATGTTTTTGGAGATCCCCAATCTGTAAAATACATTTTTAGATGTAGTGCACACCCAAACCAGGGAAAGGTCATAAGTAAGCTGAATTGTGTCTATAACCGAGGGCAATCTTAAGAGGAAAAATATGTTTTTCTTTAAAT
>VZQC01003549.1:589250-658925 GCA_009823505.1 Rhizomys pruinosus
AATCTTTACTTGAGGTTTTTAGTTGTTCTGTGTTATCTTCCAGGTCTGATATTCTTTGTTCTGCTTCCTCCATTCTGCTTCTGAGGCTTTTTCCATTCCTTTCCTCTTGATTGGATGAGTGTTTGATTTCCTTTTTCATTTCGTCTTCTGATTTCTTTAGTATTTCCACTTCCTTTTGGAACTTCTCAGTCTCTTCCTGTAGCTCTTTGCTTCACTGGTTGGTTTCCTTATCTTTTTCAACATGGGATGTTTTCAGTGTTTCCACTTCCTTCCAGAGTTTGTCGTTCTTTCTCTCTAGGTCCTTCTTGAGTTCTTCATTCTCTTTTCTTAATTCTTTGATTTGTTCTTTATAATCTTATACTTCTTTATGTATGTTCACAATTGTGCTTCTTATATCTGTGTCCTTGGCCATCCCCAGGGGGATCCCACTGTAGGAATCTTCCACAGGGTTGGCAGAGCTTGGTGTGGGATTATCCTGTACCTTTCCCATGTTATCTCTTCTTTGTGTCCCTGGCATATGGCATATTGCCTGTATTCCAATGTGAATCCCAAATGCCTCTTCACTGTGTTGAAAGCTTGCTTTGCTTGCCTCCTTCAGATGCCTTCATTGTTTGTTTGATTGATTTGTTTTTCTCCTTTACTCCTTGCTTATGGAGTGTTGACTTCTCTAAGCTCTAGGCTTTCTATTGGAAATCTAACTCGCTCTTTCCTTTCTGTTCTGAAAGTTCTCCAATGAATCCACTTGGACACTCCTTCCTTTGGGGGGGGGTCTTTAGCCCTCGACCCCGTACCTGTGCTTCAGGTGGTCTTGGGAGATCTCCAAACTCAAGACTCACACAAACCCACCTTTTATACCAGCTGGGAGGATAACTCCGCCTCCACAGCCACACCAGCCAATCGGGCCAAAGATCACCAAAAACAACGAAATCCAATCAAACAATCTGCCTGGCTGAAGCACCCTGCTCTTACCTATGCTTCAGGTGGTCTTGGGAGATCTCTGATCTCAAGACTCACACAAACCCACCTTTTATACCAGCTGGGAGGATAACTCTACCCCCACAGCCACACCAGCCAATTGGGCCAAAGATCAACAAAGACAATGAAATCCGATCAAACAATCTGCCTGGCTGAAGCACCCTGCTCCTACCTATGCTTCAGGTGGTCTTGGGAGATTTCTGATCTCAAGACTCACATAAACCCACCTTTTATACCAGCTGGGAGGATAACTCTGCCCCTACAGCCACACCAGCCAATTGGGCCAAAGATCAACAAAGACAATGAAATCCGATCAAACAATCTGCCTAGCTGAAGCACCCAGCTCTTACCTATGCATCAGGTGGTTTTTGGAGATCCCCAATCTGTAAAATACATTTTTAGTGTATGCACCACCAACCAGGAAAGGTCATAGTAAGCCTGAGATTGTGTCTATACCAGGGCATCTAGGGCCTTGTTATTTCTGTTAAAATCATACAAAAGACAAACACTGCCATTTCTAGACCTTTGTTGAAACTCTGCTGGCCAAGGGAAAAAAAACTTTCATCATTTAAATTATACTCCCCTAAATCATTTTAATATCCCTTTTTAATAAAAACCTTCTCTCAAAGCAAAAAATAATAGTAATTTAGTCTTTAATTCTGTATTGCTTTTGTAACATTAATGTACCAAAAGAATACATTTCTGAAGGATCTTACTTTCTTTTTTTTTTTAATTTTATTTATTTCCATCTGTGTATGTATTGTCTGCATGCAAGTCTGTGCACCCGTGACGTGCAATGCCGTGGAGGTCAGAAGAGGGTGTCGGACTCCCCTGGAACTGGAGTTCTCCTGGAATTGGAGTTTCAGACGGCTCTCGGCCGCCATGTGGGTGCTGAGGATCGAACCTGGGTCCTCTGCAAGAGCGGTCAGCACTCTTAACCGCTAGGCCATCTCTCCAGCCCCAGGATTTTACTTTCACTTTGACTGAAATGAATGGTTTTTAAGGCTACATTATGGTTCCAAGAAGGTTGAAAACAAACAAAAAAAAAACATCATTTTTATATTTGATTATCCATTTTATGAACTGGAATTTAGATATTCTTGTCACTATGTTGAGTATCATATTTGCAATAGAGATATTCCTATATCATATTTGCAATAAAGATATTCCTATAACAAAAAAAGAAAGAGGGTTGCCACAAATGCAATTAAATCAACTGTCTTGGAGTAAGAGGCTGCACTGGCTTATTGAAGTGAGCCTTATATCACCTGCATCCATACTGGAGGGAGATGGGTGGGGATGGGGTCACAAGATGTAACTTCACTGCACTGCAGAGATGTGGCAGTGGAACTGAGGTTTGCAGATATTAGTCACATGCCAATAAATGTCAGCAGACACGAGAGGAGGGACACAGCACTCCTGATGCTGAATTGATGGTAGGGACACAGTCTCTGGATTCTGCTTCCTTCAGTACTCCCTCAGTGGATACGCCTTCTCACACATGCACAATGCATTGTATCAGCACGAAGATTCTGTTGCCAGACACCATCGGATCTATCACCGCATCCTGCATTGCTAAAAATCCTTCAGAGCAGTGTCATGGATGCTGGAAGCAGGAGAGAACTATGTGCCCCATTCTGTTGATGAGGAAAGAGGTCTGTTGAGTCCATAAATGTTTTGTCTGGGACTGGAGACATGGGTTGTTTCAAAAGCTATTCTTTACTAGTCTCATGAAAAATCTGAAATGTGATTTGTGGAGAATCTTATACAAATGGAAGGTCCTTGGCTAGGCATGGTAACACATGCTTGTAATGCTAGCACTTGTGAGACACAGGCAGAAGATTCAGGAATTCACGGACAGCCTGGGCTACATGAGACCTTGTGTGCTGGATAGCTTTGGTGTCAACTTGACACACCTGGGTTGAGGGAGCCTCCAGTTGGGGAATTGGCTCCATTGGACTGTGGCCACATCTGTGGAGTATTGTCTTGATTGTTGAGCATCATGGGAGGGTCCAGCCCACTATATTGTGTACGGTATAAGAAAGCAGGCTAGGCATGGACCAGGGGAGCAAGCCAGTAGGAAGCATTCCTCCATGGTCTGTGCTCCAGCTCCTGCCTCCAGGTTCCTACCCTGAGTTCCTACCTCGGGCTCCCTGAGTGATGAACTGTGACCCAGGAGATGTAAGCTGGTAGTGATCAGTGTGTTTTGTCACAGCAATTAAGACAAACTAGAATACCTTGTGTCCAAAAAAAGAGTCAGGTGGATCTCTGTGAGCTCAAGGCCAGGACAGCCTGGTCTGCAGGGCTAGTTCTAGGCTAGCTGGGGCTACAGGGGAGACCCTGTCCCAAAAACACCAAAAAAAAAAAAAAAAATAGACTTTTAAGAACAAAGAAACAAATAGAAGGTTCTTTGATAAAAAAAAAAAAAGCAGTGAAGACTTGTCACCTGGCCTATCCAAATGAGTCTGACAACTCCAATTTCCCAGGCTTTATCTCCTCACCCTCTCAGCAGTAGGAGGTGGGCATCTCACCCTTGACTCCAGGATTCTGTGGGCTCCATTTCCTGATGCCTACAACTTCCTCCTGACGGGCCTGGAGGAGCAGGAAGCACTGAGCTCCTTGGCATCCCTTGGGCTCTACATGTGCCTCCTGCACTTGCCAGCCCTTAGCTTCTTAAGGTTTCTTCTAATCTCTTGCCTTGACTTGGCTATGAAGGCTCTGAGGCTGTGTCCCTCTCAGTTTGGGGGAGAAGCAACAGGTCATGGGAGTGCTAAACCTCCACGGTGGCTTCAAGTGTCTATCAATAGCACCTCCTGGAGTTAGCTTTTTTCTGTCTACTTCCATAATGCTCTGCTCTTAAATGCAGCTCCTTAAAGCTACTTCTGTTGCTTCTTCATAAGTTGGCAATGACTAATGAACTGTGGACTGTCTATATCAACGTCTGATTCTCTCATCTGCAAATAGTTCCCCTTTTACCACCACTCTGAGCAGTTTTGTCATTTCTGTCTTGGGATTGAGTTATATGCAGACATTCAGACATACAGAAATAGCAGTCTGCTTCTTTGAAGGTAAATGTACTTTTAGGTCTCCGAGGGCTCTTGGCATTGAGTGGCTCCAAAGATTTATGTAACTGTTCAAAAATGTCAGTGGACATTGGACATTCACCTCCCATCAGTCACTTTGACTTGGGTGACAGAAGGGTGACAGCACAGTTCAGGAGCTTCTTGTGAAGGCAGCAGTATCACTCAGCTTGTAGATTCCAGGTGCTGACATTTGCCAGTCACACTAGGCAGGGCTTGCTCAGTACCTAACTAGTGCCCAAGCCTGCCCATTCCCTGACTAAACCAGATCACCAGGCTTTCTGGGGTCTGAAATTACCACTGTTGGAAGATGCCCTTGGAAATAGAAGGCAGCCTCCACCAGCCCTGGTTCTGAGGACCTGACTTCCTCTCTCTTCCAAGCGGAAGAGAGTGGGAAAAGGAGGAGCAGAGGGGTTGGACTTCAGGGCTCTCAAGGCTAAGTGCCACAGGGTATATCACCATACTTACCTTGCTCCATGACCACTGCAGCTAAGTGCAACCAGCCTCTTCCCCACGTGGAAGAGTAAGCTTTTTGTTGCCTTCATCCTGATAAATTCTGAAGGCTGGAGACCATAGTTTGCTAATCCTCCCCAGCCTGCCGTAAATACCAGGGCTGCCTTTGGTGTCCATGCAACTTGGAAATGGGCAGATGGCTGATTCTCTGATGACTCCTTTACCCTGCAGCCCTGTCAGCTCTGTAGCTTCTCTCTGTTCACCTGCATGATTTTGGCCTGTGCAAACACAAGAGAGGCTTAGAGAGCAACTACGCTGGAACAATCTCATGACACAACAGGAACCCTACACCAAGACTCTGACCTTAGCAGGAGACCCCTAACAGATGGGCAACCTTTTATGTCCAAAGGAAGGTATAGATTTGTTGACACTAATATCTGTATGTTTCTGTCCCTGCAGCCTTAGGAAAATCCAAAGGTACAGTATCCTCTGGTAGCTGTGAGGCCACTTTCAATCTCGAAAAGCAAGCGAGCTGTGTCCTAGTGAGCTCCGTGAGAGGGTGAATGTGCCATGTTTGGTTGCTTGGCCGACTTACTTGAAGCTGTATGCCCATCATCAAAATAGACTCCGAGTTTAGTGGGAACAAGAGGCATGAGCAGCCCCTTCCCTGCTCTATAGCCAAGCAGGTGTGGCCTACAGAGGTTTTTCCTTGACAGGGTCCCCAACAGTGGCAAAGCTGGGGCTAGACCACGTCTTATTAAAAAGATGTATATTTAGATATCTTCTGCTGGTTGGTTCATGTTCTAGACTGTGCCCCACCCACCTCCATCTCACTCTTGTGAGGAGCCAGTATCCCCTACCCCACAGGTAGGCCACATTCCGCTCTAAGAACACCTTGAGTTCCACACCCAGGGTGCTTGTTGGGCCATTATCCCAGGGCCTGCTGGCTTTGGCAGGTGGGTAGAAGCACAGCTTGTGGACTCCCAAGGTTCTGGCTGTGCCCTGTGGTGCATTGCCACCGTGGATGGCTGCTTGTGCCAGGCCTGGGCTGTAGGGCTGCGTGTGTCAGCAGGTCCCCAGCAGCCCAGGCACTGGAGCATCTTTGGCCATGTCCCACCACCATGTGCATTGCTTCCCAGGGCCCAGGAGGGTGCTAAGCCTGCCACTCTCTCCTAACATGTATTGCTTGAATGTCTCTGCTTTGTGGGGGAGGGAACATGTCACCTGTCATGCGTGGGTAAGCAGATGTCTTTGTGTCCCTCGCCAGCATGGGTGTGAGGGTCATGGACACATCTTGGGTGGCTCGAAGAGGCTCCTCTGCTGGTCGGAAAGCGTCCTGTGCCCCACCTTCCATGCAGCCTCCTGCCCCACCCTCTGAGCTGGCTGCACCCCTGCCATCACCCCTGCTGGAGCAGGTACCAGAAAGCCCTGCCACTCCGGCTCCTGCACTGTCTCCATCAGGTGCCAGCCTGCAGCCCACCCCTGAGCGCCCCAGGTAAGCCCAACTCCTGTCATCGGGGACCGGCGTGCATGTTGGGAGAGCCTGAGCTTGCATGCCCCCCATTTCTAAGCAATCTTGTTTGGCTTTCTGCATCCCATAGGCACCCAGTCATCAGCAGCATGTCCCCCTGGATCACCGTGTAAATCCCAGGCTTCTAAGAACAGCACCCCCAAGCAGACACAGAGGGTGGCTCATTTCTAGAACCCACTGGGGACTTCAGTTCTCATCATCTAGGTCTCTTCCTATACCTGTATAGTTTCCCTCGTTGGAAATTTAGACTTTCAGCCTTTCCCCTTTCCTTTCCTCTGCCTTTCATTTTGTAGGGGTTCTTTTTGCTGCTAAAATAAGTGCAGACCAGAGGAATAAAGGTGGCAGTCACACAGGACATGGTGACCTTTACTGCAAGTTACATGATATTGTTGCTTTCTTTCAGGGAAGGAAAGAAAGCACTTCCATTGCCAGTTCAGTGGACATTACTATAACTTTCTCTGCTCAAAGATAGTAACAGCTCTCTGTCTTAGTTCCTAATGAACTAAGGGGCATTGAGATGAAATAGCTGCACTGGGATCAGTATGCCCTGGGATATAGGGGAAGAACAGCAGACCTGGTGAGGCATGAGCAGAGGACTTAGAAGTGATGAGAGCAAGCTGCTTAGGCACCTGCCATGGTGCCTGTGTTAAGGTGATACACACACCCCCATGGACACAGAGAGTAGGAGGCTGAGTAGCCCAGCCTTTGAGTCAGTCCATAAATGAGATTCAGAGTTGTTGTTCTGTTCTGTTTTGTTTTGTTTGTTTTTTGCTTTGCTTGCTTGCTTTCATGAGAGCATACATGAAAGTGATGGAGAGAAAGGATATAATCATAAAAAAAAGAAAGGGACCTGGCACTGGGTTTGTTGAAAGTTTTGTTGATGACTGTGGCTCAGAGAACACACCATGAACTAAGCTGTATGAACCTGCTGGGCTCCAGGGCATGGGAGCTCCCACAAGGGTAGTAAGAACTTGGCAAAGCAGAGCCAGGCATCAGTGGCTCAGACAAGCTGATCAAGAGAGAAGGGACACGTAACCAGATTGACTGAGTGGTCCCCTCTTCGGGCCCTCACCAGCCTCACCCATCTTAGAAAGGAGCCTCCGTGTTGTTTGGGACATACTCTGAGGATGGATTCCCTGGGCACTGAAGGCATTCTACGTAGGGCTCTGATATATGGGTGACCCCACAGAATCACTTTTGTATGGAGCATCACCCACTGGTGCATATTATTGTAAAGGTCAGACATATCATATTCTCCCTTTTCCCAGGCATTCAATTTTGTGCCTTTCCTTGGGCATTAGTGTTTTCTGTTCCATACCAGCCTTCATTTCTCTCCCTACATGAATCCCTTTCGGGACAAATACGTGTCCCTTTGTTTTCGTTTGGATATTTGCAGTCTAGATGATATTGCCTCCTGGAACCATCCCTTCCTCTCCCAGCCCTACCTTCTGCCCAGTTTCATCTCAGCATTCCCTTCCACCGACGCCAAATTCTGTTTCCTTCCCTTGACCCAGCTCACTGAGTCTCATGGTCCCAGAACTAACCTGTCCCACATGTACCTTAACTGTGCCTTCCTCATCAGGCATTCCTAATAACCACCCTTCACACTCCCTTTCCCACTGGATCATCTTACACCTATGCAGGCTCTATAGGTGAATGTTCATTTCTGTGCTGGGGACAGTTACCAGGTGGGAGGAAGCAAAGAGAAGAGCTGATTCCCTCAGCCTTAGAGACATGGCTTGTTTAAACACAGGAAGCAAGGGTCTAGGACCTACCTCCTGAGTGATGTTTTTGGTGTACTAGTTTGATGTTTTCTTTAATTGGTTGTTTTAACTTCTCTTAATGGTGGCAGGGGTAGATCTTTGGTTAATTCCCAGGTATCCAGTGACCTTGAGCTTAAGAATTAAAGCAAGTCCTTTGATGCAAGGATTTTGTTTGAGTTTTTCATTTGCAGAATAGAAAAAAAAGAAGTTTTGCTCTTCTGATTCCTTTAGATGAAATTATATTTTTTTTTCTAGGGAGGACTCCCTAGGTATAGTGTAAAGCTGAGCTTGAGAGGGAGCGAGAAATCAACTTGACCATAGTCCTTCCTCCCAGCATCCCTGCCTCCCTCTCTTTCTTTCCTTCTTTCACATAGGGAAAATTGCACTTGGAGATCTTTCCTAGTTCCTTTTTCCCTGTCCTTCCTGGCAGGCTGAAGTGCTGTGTTCTTGCTGGTATTTCCTCTGTGTGCCTATCAGTAGTTCAGCTCAGTCCACCAAGAAAACAGGCAATGGCGGGGAGTTTTAAGTAACGAGACTCCTCACGCATACTCTTAAGGGCATCAGAATCCAGGTAAGTTCTAGCAAAGATAGCAGCTCACTCCCAGCTTCAGGACTCCTCCCCTCATTTTCAAGGTGCTCCCTGGAGTATTCTCTTGAAAGGTAATGGGAACCCATAGGAGACATAGGGATAGTTAGTAATATAATACAGCATGGAGGGCATCATTGTAGGATACCAGGGATCAAGGATCTTCTGTGGGTTTGTTCCCTGCTCCATGCAGCAGCATTAAGAGGCTGTCTCCTGACATAGGCTGTGTCCTTAGGAGAGGGACTTAGACCCTGGCAGTAAGAGAGAATCCCCCTTTGGCACCTGGTGACCTTCGATGTTTCCTTTTGCCAGTTTGAGATACTCCAGAGGCCAGGGTTCATCACCACTACTGACTCTGACTGTACTCCAGGCTTAGAGGAGTAGGGCCTGAGCTGGCCTCATGCAGGAGCACAGCCTGGATCCAAATGGCTAGGTCTGTCTGAAAATGTGAGGATGGCTCCCAGAGTTCCCCCTGCCTGGGGGTATGGTAAAGGCCCCAGGCAAACAGCTGGAGAGTGACAGCCTTAGGCTTGACAGCAGAGATCAAGTCATCAGGCCTCACCGGGCACCCTGACCCTAGGAAGTCCTCTAGATTGTGGTATGCCATGGGAATAGAACAGTTAAGAGTTGGGTGTTCCAGTTCAAAATGCTTTGGATTTCCCCAGCTGAGGACAACATGTTGGGGAATAGGGACCTCCTTGAGACCCTTCTCCCACTTTGCTCACTGGTCGGTCATTACTGTGAATACAAGCTGGGAGTAGAACCCAGGGCACCAGCACTCCAGGTAGCCATAGTTACCTTCCCTATTGGGTACCTTCGAAGGCTTTAAGCAGATACTGAGACAAATTAGTGCTGTGATAGAGTTAAGTGGGGCTTGGAACACTCAGTACTCCATCGGGCAATATGAGTGCTAAAGGTGACTGTGCTCAAAGGTTCACTTGTCCTGTGTGCTTGTGTTTCATTCAGTGTGGCCAAAAGCAAAGAACTGTCACCAGGGTCTGGGCAGAAAGGAAGTCCAAGCTCTAACCAGGGGACAGCCTGCCCAGGGACACAAATGGGGCAACAGCCGGCTGCCAGCCCCAGCCAGCTTCCTGCAGACCAGAGTCCTCACACCCTCCGGAAAGGTAGGTCACCTCCTCTGACCATTCATAGGACCAAAATGGTGATTACGTTCCTGAGTTCTTACCATGGGTATGTGAAAACTTGTTTCATAGCCTGGGTACTAGAGCTTTGAGAAATTACCCAACTCCACCAGGGAAGGCACCTACAGTAGGTAAAGGAACAGCAGCTGCAGCAGGTCAGTACATGGTGGTGGGAACTCCTTCACATCCTGGTGGATCAGGAAGTAGAGAGAACTTTTTCCTTATTTTTTTCTTTTTTTTTTTTCTTTTTGAGACAGGGTCTCCCTGTAGTCTTTATTATTTTTTTTTTTTAATTTCTGTATATGTATGAATGTACTGTCTGCACGCAGGTCTGTGCACCCGTGTCATGCAATGCCGAGGAGGTCAGAAGAGGGCGTCGGATTCCCCTGGAACTGGAGTTCTCCTGGAATTGGAGTTTCGGACGGTTCTCTGCCACCATGTGGGTGCTGGGGATCGAACCCGGGTCCTCTGTAAGAGTGGTCGGCGCTCTTAACTGCTAGGCCATCTCTCCAGCCCTCTCCCTGTAGTCTTAGCTATCCTGGAACTCGCTTTGTAGACCAGGTTGGCCTTGAACTCACAGCCATCCACCTGCCTCTGCCTCCTAAGTGCTAGGGTTAAAGGTGTGTGCCACCCCATGCCTAGCCTAAGGGTTTTTTTTTTTTTTTTTTTTGGTCTTTTTGAAGGAGACTTTTTTCTTAATATATTTTATTTATTATTTTTATTTTTTGTATGTACGAGTATATTGCTTGCATGTATATAAGGGTACCTATGTTGTTCAGTGCCCACGGAGTTCAGAAGAGGGTATTGGATTCCCCTAGAACTGCAGTTACAGATGGTCGTTAGCTGCCATGTGGGTACTGGGAATCGAATCCAGGTCCTCTTCAGGAGCAACCAACACTCTCAACCACTGAGCCATCTCTCCAGCCCTAAGAGGACTTCTAAAATAGATCATGGTTCTATAATGTTTTACCATATAATCCCACTCAATCATTATACTATAGGGAGAAAATACTGTTCTTCTCATTATACAGAAGAGATTTATTTTATTTTATTTTATTTTTGGTCTTTTTGAGACAGGGTCTCCTTATAGCCCCAGCTGGAACTCACTATGAAGACTAACTGACCTTGAACTCAGAGAGATCTGCCTGCCTCTGCCTCCCAAGTGCTGGGATTAAAAGTATACACTACCAAGCTGGGCTAAGAGGTTTTGTTTTGTTTTGTTTTGTTTTGTTTTTGGTCTTTTTGAGACAGAGTCTCCCTTTTAGTCCCAGCTGGCCTAGAGCTCACTCTGTAAACCAGGCTGGCCTTGAACTCACAGAGATCCACCTGCCTTTGCCTCCCAAGTGCTGGGATTAAAGGCGTGAGCCACCATGCCTGGCAGAGGTTTATTTTTAAAAGAAGCTTAAGTATTTACTGTCAAGGCATGTAGCAGGCATGTGGAAGGATAGAAACCTGATCCCAAGCTGGTAGAATCTGCAGAAGTTTCTTCTCATCCATACTGCAGGCTGGACCCCTGGGAAGTAGCAAGGTATCCTCGGAAGAGTTTCTCTCTCGTGGAGGGTCTGGGCAGGGGGAGGAGCAAAGGGAAGAGGCCACCAGTCCTCTCTAAAGACTTGAGTTTCTTGTGGCATTTGTGGTACCCACTGCCAGCCCTCAGCTGTGCAGACTATTAATGTTGTTCTCAGCACATTTGCCCATCGGTGGGATCTGCCGGATGCTCCAGTGTGGATGCCATCTTGTTTGCAGTTCAGAGTAGCAGGGATCACAGAGGATTAAGTACAAAGAGGAGGCCTGAGCTGGGCGTGGTGGCGCACTCGCCTTTAATCCCAGCACTTGGGGATTAGGACAGCTGGTACTAAAAGGGAGACCCTGCCTCAAAAATATCAAAAAAAGGAAAAAAAAAAAAAAAAAAAAAAAGAGGAGGCCTGGCAATGGGATGTTATAAAAATGTGGTCAGAGTGGTTGTAGCTCAGGGGTAAAGTGCTTTCCTGTGTGAGTGAGGTCTTAGGTTCCATCCCTCCCCAGCACTTGCAAAAAAGAAAAAGAAAATTGCAATCTATTCATGCCGGCACCCAAAGAGTACACTTTTTTTTTCTTTTTTTTTTTGAGACAGGGTCTTCCTGTAGCCTCAGCTGACCTGGAATTCACTATGTAGACCAGGCTGGCCTCAGTCTCTCTGAGATCCTCCTGCCTCTTCCTCCTGAGTGCTGGGATTAAAGGTATGTACCACCATGTCTGGTGTACAGTTCTTTAGAGGAAATGGGAAAAAGATGACTGATGACCCCAGGCTGGGGAGGAGGGATACAGTTCTCAAAGCACAGCTGTGAGGGGTGGAGTTCTCATGTAACAGCACAGTAGGGTAACTATAGTCTGTCTACAGCAGCTAATTATACATTTCCAAATAACGAGACAAGTGTTGGGAAGTTTCCAGCACACAGAAGTGATATTTGAGGACATGGAAGTGATAATTACTATAATTTGATCATTACGCATTATATTCTTCTTTTGTATCGTAATACTATACTCTGCCAATAAGTACAAATGCCATTATATCTGTTAAATAATTAAAAGACAAAGCCTGGGCAGCAAGTGGGTAGGCTTGAGATTGGTATGTGAGGTGGGGGAGTGCACAGCTTCAGACATAGGCCATCTCCTTCCCCAGGAAGCACACTTTGGTCAGCACTCTGCAGTGACACCTTGAACGAGAATCATCCCCCACAGAGCCTTTCTCACTAACTCACTTACAGGGTGTATCAGTGCCACCTTTTTCTCTGGGAAACCATCTACTGATGGGCGATTTGTTCTTCATATTGCATTGGCCCTGTGTTGTCCATCATGTAGTAATCTAGAGAATAGGAGGAGATAGGAGTTTATAAATAGCCAATTAAAGAAGCTAGAGTTCTCCATTCATTTTTAAAAACTACTGGCTGTTCTGAGTTGACAGGAGGAGGCAGCAGTGACCACTCTGAGCCATGAGAATGTGCTCACCCTTGTGGGCCTCACTAACAACCTTATGTTCTATGTTGTCTTTTCTCTTGCAGTTTCAAAGAAGCTGGCTCCAATTCCTCCCAAGGTCCCCTTTGGGCAGCCAGGGGCAGTGACTGAGCATTGCACTGGCCAGCCCTCCCCCATCAGCCTATCTCCTACTCCACCAAGCACCCCATCGCCCTATGGACTGAGCTACCCTCCGGGGTACTCCTTGGCCTCAGGCCAGCTTTCTCCTGCCTCTGCTCCTCCCTTGTCCTCTTCCTCCATCTTCACAAGCACTTTAGCCAAATCTCGGCCTACCCCTAAGCCCCGACAGAGGCCCACCCTACCACCTCCTCAGCCTCCCAGTGTCAGCCTGTCAGCCTCAAGTCCACAGTCTGCAGAGCACCCCATGCTAGACGGCATGTCCCCGGGGGAAAGCATGTCTACAGGTAACCAGGACATGGGGTCTCTGCAGGGCTCCTGCATAGCTTAGCAGAATGTGCCAGGAGTGGGACCAGTGGTATCACTACCTACCAACCAGCTGCTGGGAAGCTCTCCTTAGAGGCCCCCAGTGGGAAGCAGCCCTGTCCTGCCAGGGAGCTCATGGAATTTCTCCCACTCAGCCCACTCACCCAGGGACTCCATTTTATGGAGCTTGCTGGATTGTGTTCTCCAGAGAAGCTGGCATTAAAACAAAGAGGTATTGCCAGGACTTGGGTGGCAGAGGCAATGTGGACCTCTGCGAACCTGAGGCCATCTTGGTCTATATAGTGACTTCCAGGCAGGCTGGAACTAGGATGACCCTGTGAAAAATAAAAATAAAAAACATGGGGCTGGAGAGATGGCCTAGCGGTTAAGAGCACCGACTGCTCTTGCAGAGGACCTGGGTTTGATTCCCAGCACCCACATGGCGGCTGAGAACCGTCTTTAACTCTAGTTCTAGGGGAATCTGACACCACCTTCTTCTGACCTCTGAGGCATTGCATGACATGGGTGCACAAACCTACATGCAGACAGTACATTCATACACATACAAAAATAAATAAAATTTAAAAAATTAAATAAATAACAAGCAAAACAAAACAAAAAACCCAGAGGTTTTGCCTTCCCCAAAGAGCTGAGCAGTACAGGCCCTTACCTGGAGGAGAGAGGCTAAGAACCAGGGACTTTTCCCTTGTAGTAAAGTAAGCCTTGCTAGAAAAATGCATTTAGATACATACTTAGGGCTCACCTTCAGGAAAGACACCTGTTTCTTCCCTGCCACAATTCCTCCAGCAGCTAATTAGTCAAACCCATGACCACTTAACTGAGCTTTGCTCTAAATTAAAAAACAAAGATGGGGCTATCTTCCCTCCCCCAGAAAAATATGTAATAATATGAAATGGTACCATTAGTCAACACCAGTCATTGTGGCAGAAATGGGGGACATTTTTAAAACAGCTCCCCAGACACTGGCCACATTACTAAATGTGGGCAGGTGTGTGGTAGCTGCTGCTGTCATGGAGTATTTTCCTTATTCAAGAGATGAGCAAAGTGTCGGCTGGGTATCAGAATAGAGCAGATCCTTAGTGCAGCTGTCAAGCACTGTTCCAGGTAGAGAGCAAGCAGTTCAAGGCACAGGAAGAACTGCACACCCACACGATCTCATGTTCCACATGTTAACACACCACATGATCTCATTAGATGCATGTGCCTATATCACACATACATCCATCACACAGCCACATGTGCACCCAAGGACACACATATACCCATACAACATATATACCCTATATTTGTACATACACAACACATACTACACATATACCATACACATGTACAACACATACATGTGCACACAGTACAAAGAGGCATATTTTACATATACTACACACCACATACACCTATTTCACACACCACATACCTACATAAGGCACACATACAACATATATATTACACATGAATGCTTACATGTATACCCAGCATACATATACCATATATCCCACATATATATAGCATACACATACTAAACATATGCCACTACCTATCATGTGTATATCACACACATATACTGTATGTGTTACACGTCTATCCTATGCTCCATACCCACACATATACTAAACCTATACAAATATACAGCGCATATATCATATATGCATAGTCATAGCAAGCACCCACACATTCACCACACATATGATGCATATACATACTTCACCACATACACATAACCACACTTTGATGCTGGGGTATAATTCAATGGGAGTTTGTTCAGTCCTCAGCACATACACACACACAGCCACAACACCTACCCACTTGGGCACAGTGGGATCTTGCATTGATGTCACCTCCTTTCCCCCACCACATTCACACAGAACATACACTTTGTTTCCTTCTGTGAGATGCCAGCCACAGCCTGTGCAGGCCAGCTCTTCATTTCCCAGTGAAAATGCTAGTCAAATTTATAAGTGTTTGTGATAGGTCAGGAGTTTCAGTCCTATGGGGAAAGCCATCTAGTGATCTGCCTTCTTTATTTTTGGACATGATAAATGTTGAACATACAGCTACTGTCATCCACTCTGAAGCTTAATAAAACTTAGGGAACTGCTTTCTGAGAAAGCAGTGAGCAGCAGCCCTTCTTCCTGAGTGAGCCCTGGTGGCAAGGACGGGCCTGCTGCCTTCCAGGGAGACAATACCTGCTCCCAGAGCTGACAGTAGTAGAAGACTCATGGGGGCCTCCCACTCAGCATCCAGGTCTGCCACTTTCCCAGCCACTCTTGGCCACAAGACATGGCTCATTCTGCAAGGCACAGGATGAGCAGAGAGGATGGCACTTTAGGAAGCAACAACAACAAAACAGAATGATAGAAGTGGTTTGGGACCACAGGGGAGAGCAGCAGGCAAGGGGGCTAGTGCCCTGTGGCTCATGAGGCAGGGAAGTTCGAGTCCCATAGCCCAGCCTGGAGGTCTGCAGACCATCAGACTTGGCAACATCCTTCCAGCATCACTCTTGTTTTAATGTTTTGGAGGCAGCAGACCACCACGTGTCCTACAGGTCTCTGACAGTGTAGCATCTGTAGTTGGTGTGGCCTATGTGGGACTGTGGCACTGGACAGTATTTTTGTTAAGTGTGTCTTTCGTCATGTTTGTTCCTCTCTCCAAATCCTATCATTATGTTCTTGCAGCTGTGTGACATGAGTGACGCAGTGTTGGATACGTGTGAGGGGGATTTTCAGGGTAAGCTGGCCCCAGCTCACCCCGCTCTGCCCCCCAAGCCAGCCTGGCCAGCTGCCCTGCCATTGCCTGTCCCACCAGCCCCTCCTCTCACTGCATGTGGCTCAGACCCACCAACAGCATGTCTGCTTCACTCACTGGCCTTCCCAGCCTCAGCAAGAGCTCCTGACTCAGGAGCTTCTGGCTTTCTAATATCACTGGCCTAGTTTTCTTATTAGTTTGGGGAGAAGCCTGGCAGAGGGAACCCAGCTCTTCTTTTCGTTGCATCACCATCCTCAGCTGCAGCCTCGGGTTAACTGTTTACCCAGGAAACAAGGGCTCTTCACAGGTGTAGCTGCTGGAAGTTTTGGTGCCAGTGCCTTGAGACTGTTTCCTGCACCCCTTTGCTAAGGAAGGTGTCCCTGTCAGGACTCCAGGTGCAGCCTGGCATAGGGCTGATGCCTTGGTCAGTGGTCATGGGCTTGTACCAGCTGGTCTCAGGCTTCATTGTCAGCACAAATTCTAATGCCTGTCTTCCTCAGGCAGATTACCAGCAAAGCTTCTGGGTTCTAAAACCCAGTAGTTTAGAATGCATCAGTCCTGTGATAAAAAGGCACCAGATCTCTCTGTCCAACCCAGAACATTTTGGGAGTATCTACTTGGTTTCCCCCTCATAGATGCTCAAACCTAAAAATCAGGCAAGAACATGAAAGACACCCAAAGGAGTTGCAGACTGGTGACTCCAAGATCTCCTGATATACTTCCAGAGCTACCAGGAAGCAGGGTCCATCTCCTCAGGAATGCCAGGGAATGCTTCTCTACTAAATCCCCCTCCCTTGCTGACTGACCCTTCTCCTTCAGGCCCCTCTGAAGGCACAGCCAGGGGAAAGCTGGGACAGTCCTGTGCCGACTCGGCAGTCTCTCAGTGTCTGGACTGTCATGTTCATGCCCCTGCTGGCGACCAGCATTATTCCTACTTCACTGTAGGGAGCTAGGCCACAGTCCTGCCCTTCAAGTCCATCCCAGGACAGTTTTCTGTAGACCTGCCCAATAGGGTAGCCCCACAGGTCTGCCCCACAGGTCTGCCTAGAGTGTCAGTCCCCAGGCATCCTGCGGGGCACAAGCCATCCACTGCAGGGGAACGCTTGGTTCAGGATAGGCCAAATTTCAGATCTGTTCCACCATCAGGCAATCAAACCTCCTGAGTATTGGGGGCGGGGTAGGAGTGTCCCAAAGCTTGTGTGTCTGTAAAATGTCTTTTAGGACTGTGTCCAATTGTTTGTCTGTACACTCAGTATGGTATTCCTCTTTCTCAACATTTTAAAAGTTTAAAAGCTGACAAAAAACAAAATCCCACCTTACGAGTGGCCCAGGGCTGAGCTCCTGCCAAGTGGGTGTCCTGTCACTGGAGTGCAGCTCCCAGCTCAGGCTGACCAGATTCAGAAAAGGCCAGAACTAAGCAAAATGGGGGCGGGGGGGGTGTTAATGATACAACCAAGAGGGAAGGGCCCAAAGGACGCTTCACATCCCAGCTCACCTCCTGTAGTCTCGGGGTTATAGGAGTCTGCCCAGTAGTGGCTGTAGCTCCAGGCCCACTTCCAGTGGGTGATGACTAATAGGCATTGAGTTGCCAGCTGATGACCTGTGAACTTATTTTTGCTGACTCACAGATGTCAGACACTGAGCCCTGTAGCTTCTGGTACATTCATTCCTCTTACATTTTCCAGGAAGAATGACCTTTTAGTGTTCCTTATAAAGATACAAACAGTGGCATCTTCTGCAGGTTGTCCCACTTCCCACTGTATCCTAGGGCCCCACCCTACCTTCCTGAGCCACCAGTGCACAGCAGTTTCTGAGTGAGCACACCAACTCATACCCTGTTCCTGCAGTCTAAGTTACGGATTCCAGCCTGAGATTCCCAGGAGATGTTACTGAGGCCTTCCCTGGAAGCAGTGTTTATCAGGAACCAGGTACAGAGGCTGGGCTTTCTGGGCTATCCTCTGAAAGACTTGGTCCCACAGCTGGTCCTCCAAGCAGAAGCAAATGAGACCCAGCCACAACCTGATTCTGCAATACCCAGTCTCTTAAAGACTAGCACTGCCACAGGCAGGCCACCCTACTTCAACAGTCTGCTTGAAACTAGAGACTGTGACCCAGAAGCCCCCTTTTACCTCCCTCTCTCTCTGCAGATCTTGTCCACTTTGACATCCCCTCCATCCATATAGAGCTGGGGTCAACGCTCCACCTGAGCCCCCTGGAGCACGCACGGCGGCACTCGGTGACTGACAAGAGGGACTCAGAAGAGGAGTCTGAGAGCACGGCCCTCTGACGTGGCCCACCCTGACACGTGTACATACATCCTTGGGCCACTAGATGCGCCACCCAGAGCAGTGTCCCTTAGCCAGCCAAGGATTCTCCATTGGCCCTCTGCTGTCACATCCAACACTGGGGTGGAGTTAGGTAGAGGAGACCACACTCCCCATTCATGTGGCAGGTGTTGGTGGTGCAGATTTCATTTGTTCCTTTTGGGTGGTGACTTCGGCCTTTTGTTTGACCTTTGCCTTTTGACTTTGTGCCTATTTTGATCCATCTTTAGCCTCCATGCCAAGCAGAAACCACCTCTCCACTCAAGGGCTGTCAGCATGGCCTTTGAAAAGTGGGGGTGCAAGAGAAGGTCCAGCTACCTGGTTACACCTGAGGGCTGCTGCCTTGATCCAGACATGCGACATCAGGTCCTACAGCATCAGAGTAAAAGCCGGAAGAGATACAGGACAGGAAAGGGCCCTTTCAGCAATTCTTTCTAGAATTGTAAAAGTCCTGGGCCCTGACCTCTGCCTGTTGCCAGGGGGAGGGCCAGCCAGGAAGACCTTCTAGGCTACCCTTAATCAGAGCTCCAAAGCAAGCAGCTTAACACACCCACTTCTGACAGTTTGATTTTCCCCTAAATGACCATAAGCTCCCTTTACTCCCCATCGCTTGATTACTTCTGAACTGAAAAGAGGATTTGAGCATAACTAGAGTGCCCTGCATAGCTCTCCATGTCCGCCAAACACATTAGATAACAGAGCATTTTCCATCCAGGCACCCAGCTTAGTAGGTAAGTGGGCCTGGAGCCACTACTCTCTGGAGGTTACAGCTGACTAGCAATAATTCTGTTCCCCAAAGCAGGTAGGAGTGTATTGGCCACCCTGTCCATGGTGTGGCCTGCCTTGCTCACCAGCAGCCCCTGCTCACCCCTCTCATCAAGTCCCATGCAGTCCTGGAGAGGGCTGGGGAGAGGTGCAGGGGGCCTGTTCACTTTGGGATTAAGGGAATGAAACAGATCTGGCTGTGCATGCAAAGTCAAAGTTTAAAGTTTGATCCTTTAAAATAGATATACCTATAATATTTGTATATATGAAATCTATATTTGTTTAATTTGAGCCATTCAACCTAAACCAATGTACAGGTGTACAATGACAGACTCTATCCCACTGTGTAAACCCACCTTTCTCTGAGAGTGGGGTCTGCAGACTTTTGATGTCATAGCTTTGCTCACTTCCTGGCAAGGGCAGTCCAATCCCCAATTTGTAACGGAGCCTGGGGGTTGAAGGTTATCTTTAAATACATGTACAAATCATTGGCAAAAGAAATATTATTAAAATAGATTTATTATCCCTGAGCTTGGCACATGGTCTTGCTTTAATAATAAAGACTGCTGGGCAATTACAGTTTCCTGTGCTGCTCAAGAGGAATCTGAAGATCACCAGCCCATCCTTGCTGTCTTTCTTATAACCTGAGTTCTTGAAGTTCTATCTTCTCCTGGGAAGGGCACTATATACAGTAGATTCACCTTTGAATTGCCTTCTGAGGTTTGGTCACTGACCTGTATTTTCAAATCCTGTGAGGGCAAGGTGGCTAGCCCAACAGGACATTTCTCTGTATTTTCAAGGACAAACTGATTCTTGTTCTCTTCATGAGGCAAGAGAACAAACTGACCGTCCTCATTTGTATTCAGAACAAGAAGACTTGCACGTGATGTCTGCAACTGGCTGGGTCAGGCCCCAGGTCTCACTCAATGTGAGATGTTATTGCTGTAGCGATTAGGCTATGGAGAGGTGGTGACTCACTCACTGGGAACAGGCTCCACAGGTCCTTACCGCCACTGGAGCATGCAGGGTATACTGCGTACCCGCAGAAACATGATGAAGCCAAAGAATCTAGGATTCCAAACTCAAGCTTTATTGAGTCCAATTCTTTGGAAACATTATTCTTGGAGTCTGGGACACTCAGACCCAATGTCATCCGTAACTTGGCTTGACTCTGACATACAGAAGGAACCACTGCACTAGGAGGTGAGAGCCAGACACTTCAATTTCCATATGAAGTCTTTAAAGACTGGCTTACTGTCTTCTACTGTGTGGTTCCTAGCCTCCAGGCATGGGAGACTCTGGGCAGGCCAGTGCTTTGCCCTGCCACGGTCACAGAGGATGGCACACTGTAACTCCAGGGTGACTTCTGGCTGGATCATATGTGTTTGCTCCTGCCAGTATGAGCAGATGTGGGTGCCACACAAGGCAGAGAACACAGCCTTCAGTCCAGGGTGGCTTAAACCTTCACTGGGCTCTGACCTTCTTGCTTTGTGGACTATGTGGGCCCTCTGTCTTGCTTTGTGGGCTGTGTGGGCCCTCTGTGTGGGCCCTCTTCTGCTGGGACTCCTTGTCCTCTGGGCTGTCTACCTGCTGGGCTAGCAGAGCTGCTTGCACCAGCCGCAGCTCCCGCAGCTCCCGCTTCTCCTTGCGCTCTTCCATTTCTCCAATGTCGTCTGCAAACAGGGCCTTCAATGAGGGAATCAATTTGGGCACTGTGGTGAAGTCTCCAAAGCGGATCTGCAAGGCAAGACAGGACAGAGACACACTGTGAGGGGCAGAGTGGGGAAGAAATGAGCTTGGCCATCTCTTTGCTTACACACCCTAAAGCCAATAGACTGCAGCTTAAAAGACTATCATGAGGAAAGGAAGCAAGCCCTTTTAAGAAGGGCCAACTCTACTCCTGGATTATGGCGGGAACCAAAGGACCTTGGGAAAGGAAACAAAAATGGGCCAGACATCTGTTATGCTAACAACCAGAGCTGGCTCACCCCAATCCTTCATTCAGGAAAGTGGAGGGGCAGGCCTGGCTCCGCCACCCCTGGGAGACTAGCACCTGTCCCACAGGTTTGTGCTGAGGCTGGACTACATGAATGGCCAGGGCCTGAGAGAGGTTTGGAAATCTCCAGAGACTCTGAGGGGCTGAGGGCAGAAAGACCATGTAGCAGTAGACCTTGTGCAGTCTGCTGCTGACTACACCTAGTTAGTGACAGGGAAAGCCTCTTTCTTCCATGGTCCCAGGCAAGTAAAAGAAAGGAGGGGGGTGAGGGCCACTTTCCTGCCTGGCCCTGCTTCAGAGCCCTCACTATACCATACAGACCTTCATGTGGTCAAAGGCGATGCCAACTTTCTCATTGAAGTCAGGGCTGAAGAGGGGGATCTTAGCATACCGCTGGCTGAAGTGATTCAGCATGATGAACTTGGCATTCATCCGCATCCCCACACCAATGGCCTGGGAGGTAGTGCTGTGGCAGAGAACAAGAGACTAAGCTTTGGGCCAAGAGTCCACAGCCTCTGACACTCAGGCAACTTAGGGCACCAATGAGGGCAGGTCAGAGTGCTTTGGCTCTTGTTCATATGCTCCTGAGGGCTAAAGCCTGCCCAAACTTCCTGAGGGAGGCCTGCAGTTAGTCCTCACTTAGCTTATCAGAATGGGCACCTAGGGTAGGTAAGGCACTGTCTCCTAAAACAGCCATGTCCCCTACCTTTCCCTGAAGTGAGTCTATTCTAGCTGGCTTGTTGTTTAAAAACCCCAGGCCTAACTTAGAAACCTGCCTAAGGGATCTGCAAGAGTAGAAGCCCAGGGCCCAGGAAATGGGCTTCTAGAATGGGCATAGGAACCCATGTAGTCCTGGTTGGAAGCCAGCCAGACTCATGTCTGTGGGTACCATCTCTCTCCAGGAGCTGCTCAGCTTTCACTTGACAAGAGGGTGGGACACAAGGACCCATCAGCAAGCATTGTTACCTGTGTGTCTTCTCTACCGCTTCCTCTTCCAGGCCATCCTCCAGAGTGGCTTCATGTATTAGGAGAGTGGCATCCTTCCCTGTACAGAAAGATGGCCATCAGGGTAGAGCACATGAAAGTCTGTATGGTACAGTGAGGGCTCTGAAGCAGGGCCAGGCAGGAAAGTGGCCCTCGCCCCCCTCCTTTCTTTTACTTGCCTAGGACCATGGAAGAAAGAGGCTTTCCCTATCACTAACTAGCCCTAGGATCCACAACTGTGTCCTCAGCTTCCCTGGCCCAGCAACTTGTCTGTACTTACAGTAACAGCCAGAGACTGACTGACTAAGCAGGAACCAGTCTGCTGTCTCTGTTGGCATTATCCACATACCTATCTGCCTATACCTCATATGTACCAAATCCCATTCACCTCTCATAGAATCTGAATGAAGCCCATTTCTCTTACCCATCTGGACCAGAGCCTCACAGGGCATAGTGTCCCCTGAGTAGACCACTTTCCAGCCAGATGAGTGCACCAGTGCACAACCAAAAGCATGCTTGCAGTGCCGGACCAGGCAGGTCTGAAACTGAATGAACAGAGTGGGTGGGCTTAGGCCCCATTCCCCACCCAGCCCTCCCCTCTGTGGGGCCTGCAGATGGGCCCCTTACCTCTTTTAAGTCACATGTCTCCAGCAAGGAGCTGATCAGCCTTTCAACTGTGGTACTAGAGACCTCAGCCCCTTTCTGAAGGCATTTGGCAGGAATCACACTGAGATTATAAAACATTTTACAGATTATGATGAACATATGAAAATACAATCATCTTAACAGCTATAATCACAATTTAGGGTCTTTGGATGGAGAGCCTTCAATGGTTCTCATGCAGAATTGTGCCTTTACATCACAGTCATGAAGATAGGGAAACTGATAAAATTGAAAGCGCCAAGTCACATGTCCAGCCCACTTATTCCATTGTAAGAAAACAAACAGGTGGATGCTTGCCTCCCTGGACCCCAGCAGTGCAGCCCAGGGGCAACTTCAGGTGGATGGCTCCTTTCTCATGCTTCCCTGTGAGGTGGACTGAGCTAAATCCCTACCATCTATCATTTGTTGTAGATGGCTCCATACCAGCCATACAGTTCTGGTGCTTGAATCTGGAAGTATCCCCTGGAAAAATGGTGGCCAAAATCTAGCTAGTACAGAACTGCAGTAAGAACTGAGATGCTCACAGGGCAAGCTCTATAAATAAGGCCATCAACTGCCCTGAGGTCAGCTGGAAGTTAGGAGAGGAGGAAGGCAACAGCCTGGGGCACTTACTTGATGTGGTGTAGAATCTCTTGGCACTGGTTGTGATACTGCTGCAGCCAGATCCTGAGCTGGGTGGGGGCCACCACCAGCAAAGGGTGGAAGGGCTTTCCCAGGGACGCCTGAAACAAGATCCCAGTGCAAGGTCGAGGGGAACTTCCCAATCGAAAATGGTTTGGAGTGGCAGGTGTGGCCAAGGACATGTACACAGCTAACTCTCAATGTCAGCTAGGTGCTACACTTACCAGAGCATGCTCCCTCTGCAGCAAGATGTTCAGCAAGCCCTGAAAGGAGAGAGCACCTGTGGTGACCCAGGCCCAGCTCCATCACATCCACAGGTCAGGGCTCAGGGTCCCTGCCTCCAAGTGGTTCCTAGTTCACTACTGACCCCAGTCATCTCCCAAACTATAGCTGGGGTGCCACACGCTGACCAATGGCTTTTCGAAAAGTTACAGGCAGAAACCAACATAGCTTGTATTAAAAAGAATATAAAGGACAAGACTCATTAACCTCTAGAAGATCAGAACAAAGACACAGCAACCACATCAGCCAGATCTGGCCTGTTCTGCTGGGCAGGCTGTATGAGATTTTTAAAAAAGCTGGGTAAAGCCAAACCAGTACTGCTGCTTGCAAAGGCAGCAAGTAAGACAAGAAATTCTTATTTAAATGATCTTTTCCTAGTGAGTGCTTATTCAAAAAAGCCCTAGGTATATTTGGTAACAATAGGAAAGAAGCCCAAGCACAGACTAAGGGAGTCAGCACCTCCCCATGCACTGCACTCTGAGGTCTAGCCCCACACTCACCGTATGGTGGTCTGCATGCAAATGGGACACAAACACAGCAGCCAGGTTGCCCAAGATTCTGTCCACTTGTTGTCCATAATGACGGCACAGCTGCCCAAATGTGCCTTCACCACAGTCCAGCAGCAGAGACCTGTCAGAACTATAGACAGCAGTCACCAACAGGAAAAGGCTTTGTCTAGACTGTTTCCAGAATGGCACTGTCTATTCTTTATGGAGCTATAAAAGCAAATTAATCTGGGGCTGGAGAGATAGCCTAGCGGTTAAGAGCGCCGACCGCTCTTACAGAGGACGCCGGTTCGATCCCCAGCACCCACATGGCGGCTAAGAACCGTCTGAAACTCCAATTCCAGGAGAACCCCAGTTCCAGGGGAATCCGATACCCTCTTCTGACCTCCGCGGCGTTGCACGACACGGGTGCACAAACTTGCATGCAGACAGTACATTCAAACACATACAGAAATCAATAAAAAAAAAAAAAAAAAAAAAAAAAAAAAAAAAAAAAAAGCAAATTAATCTGACCATACAGGTAATTCTAGTCCAATCCCTCTTCTCTAGAAGAAAGATTCAAAGAACCCTGAAGCCTTTAAGGACACACTTCAACACAGTGCTAGTTATAAAAAAAAAAATTTTTTTTTAATTGTTTAAATTCTTAATTTAAAAGACAGGTTGGACTGGAAGTCAGCAGTCAGTCTTCACAGCACATCTCAGTGTCCCCCAAATGGGCTACACTCTGCTGAATGCCAGAGACAGCACTGTCACATGAGATGGCTAGTGGCTCCCTTTGCCACAGCGTGGCCTCCTTCTCTGAAGGAAGCCACAAAGACTGGAAGGGTAGCCCAATCCAAATACCTCATCTAGACACTGACTTCTGGGGAAGAGCCTACCTGGAGAGGCTGGCCATCACCTCTTCCCATTCACCTCATCAGGGGTGCCAGGCTGGTGTTAGGGACCAGAAACCAGAGACCCTCAGAGGCCAGGCTACTGTAAAGCATTGCAGTCATAAAACCTGCCTGGATCTGAAAGCTTCTGACCCTAGGTGCATCTTGGCACTGTGGCACACAGCAGCTGTATGACTCTGTTTCTTTTTTTCCTATAGCCTCAGCTTGCCTGGAACTCACTACATACAACAGGCTGACCTTGAACTCACCGAGATCCACCTGCCTCTGCTTCCCATGAAGTTAATCCTAATGCTATTAAATTCATTAAATATGCTAATTTAATTACCCAATCCCAATTATCTAAAATACATTGCAAACATACCAATATCTATTCTTTCCACATGTCAGCACCCATTTGTATCATGCTTTTGGAAATGGGGAGAACTGATTCCCCTTGAACTGCAAGTCAGTGTTTCTTTACAGTTAACTTTAGCAAAATTCGTACAAAGCAAAATTCGTACAAAATAGTAATTAACAATGATCTTTACTTGTTAACTCACAAGGAAATATCTTCAAAACTGCATTGTTAGAGTTTCTGCACTAAAATGTAGAAAAACTGAACTACACAAATATTGAAGTTAAAAATTCCTTAATTAATTGCTGGCACCACTACAATTTACAGAGCACAATATACTTGATTTAATGAAAAAGAAAAATAAAAAAACAACAACAGATAAAGACCTCTGGAATGTGCATCTAATTAACACTACACTGCATTAATCAACAGCTGCACTTCTTGCAAACTGGCTATGACAGTCCTGAACAAGAAGGTTTTCTGTTTAAGGTGCAGTAACTTTTAGTTCCTGCTGTGGCAGATTTTTACAGTTCCTCTAAAGCACTTGGTACAACTGTCTCAAAGTAACCTGCAGCTTTCCTGACAGCTCCTCACACTCTCTCCTGCTAAGAACTGTAGCCCTTTTCTGCTATTTTTAAAACCTTCTGCTACCATATCCAACACTTCTACCACCGGATCCATAACCACCACCATAGGGACTTGCACATCCATGTTTATTGCTGCTCTTTTCACAATAGCGAAGATAGAGAAGAGATGGAGGCAACCTATGTGTTGCTGGGCTGATGAGTAGATAATGAAAATGTGGTAGATTTACATAATGGAGTTCTACTCAGAGGTAAAAATAGATGACATCATAAAATTTGCAGGTAAATGGATGGAACTAGAAGCTGTTATGCTAAGTGAAGTAACACAGAAAACAAACATGTTATCCCTCATTTGTGGATGCTGGCACCAAATCCTTATGTAAGTATACATCCAGATGTAACGACAGGACCTAGGTAAATGAAAAGGAACCACGAAGGTAAAGGGAAAGAGGGAACTTGAGACAGAAGACTAGTAGGTAACAGGTGTTACTAAGAAATGGATAATCAGGAGATCTAAATGGGAGTGGAGAAAGGAAAGGTTATAGAAGGAAATGTGGGGATGTGGGGATAAAGGGAAAGAAGGAGCCTAAGAGAAGTGGGGTCATAGGAGACTGGCATTTTCAAGGGATAAATGGGAAAAATGGGGACACTTCAAATGGAGAAGACATGGAGGGAGGGCTAGACAGGAAAGGGAGAGAGGAGAGATAAATAATGCCTAGCTGGGGGGAGGGGGGAGAAACCTGACACGTCTACAATGCAACCTCTACACATAAGGCTCACGTAACAGAGAACAAGGACCCAAGAGGACATTAATTAACCTCTTAACTCTCATTAAGGAACCTGCATGGAACAGGAGGTCAGAAACTCAAAAGTGCATGGCTGAGCCATGGAGATTAGGAGCCTACAGAGGCTGGGTCCATGGACAGGCCACCTATATTTAGCTTCACTCACCCAGGGTTCAGGGAACATTGCAGAAAGGGCAGAAATATCCTAAGAGCCAGGGTGATGGTGCAAGACCATATGGAAATGAATCCTACAAGCACTTGGGACCCTGCTCATATGAACCTACAGCATTGGTATCAACATCCAAAAGACCCATGCAAACTCAACCAGACAGAAACCCAGCACAGAACTGCTGAAATGGGTAGCAGAACCTTAGCCAAAGAAATGACAGCCAATTACGGCTGGGTACGGAAGAACTGGCCTTCTTTAAGAGAGGGACTCCAGACAGGCTGAGAGCTCAGAGGATGAACTGACACTGAGGAATGGCTGGGGGGAGTAATTTCACACAAATGACAGAATATACAAACTGGGGTGGGGAGGAAGGAGCAGGTATAAAGGCAATTAAGACTAATTGAAAAATTATGTATGAAATACATAAAATATTCAATAAAAATTTTTAATAAAAACAACAAAACCAATTTCTAAATAAAACGTAGTGAAACCCACTACTCCTGTCTCTGGCTCAGATGGCAAGCTTATAGGCTTTCTGTGAGTGAAGCAGGAGTTAGTTTAAAGCAAGTTCTGTGATGGATGAGGGACAGGCAGTACCTTATGTTGACAAGCGTGGAGCTAACATTTCTGATCTTCATTGGGATGGCAGACCCTGTGCCCAGGAAGATGAATTCTGGATACTGGGTGTTTTTCTCTGTGGAAAATACATGAGTAAATGAACCAGCATTCCACTATAAGCTAGGCAAGCAGTCCAGTCCAGTCCAGTCCAGTCCAGCTTCCCAAGTCATAGCCACCTGTCCTCCCAAGAAGAGTTTCCTCACCAGTGTGAGGCTATCAGGAAGGAAAGGCATCTGGAGAGAGAGAGCACATAATTGCTCAGACACATGTTGTATGTCCCAACTGCTGAGCAGGAACACCCTTCTGTACAGGAGCAAAGGACCTCACTCAGCCTGGCCAAGAACTAATACAGGTCTTTAACATACACAACAGAGCACCAATCATAACCAGAACAGAAAGCAAGACCCAGGAATTCATTCTTCACAGACACATGGGAAAAGTGAAGATTCAGCCAC
This sequence comes from Rhizomys pruinosus, assembly GCA_009823505.1. NCBI lineage: Eukaryota > Metazoa > Chordata > Mammalia > Rodentia > Spalacidae > Rhizomys > Rhizomys pruinosus. Next base: position 616,961 of record VZQC01003549.1, read on the forward strand.
ATCTGTGTCCTACCAGAGAAAAAAAGGATTGAAAAGACTATTTGGCCAGGTTAAACCCCACCCCTTCTATTCCAGCATTTTTCTTTCCCAGTAATTGAAAGCACAAAATACCCCCCAAAATACAGAGTTCACAATATTCCTTAATTGCTTTTCCCAATGGTGCACTGAAGCGGGTTACTTAGCCAGAATCTTCCATGGACCCTTCCTAGCAAACCCAGGCATAGATCCTGAGTTGGCAGAAGTGCAAAAGGAAGAGTTTCACAGTCTCAAGAACGCCTAGGCACAGCCAATAAACACTGAGTTTACTGTGTGTTTGTGACACAGATGCTAAGATCCTCAACATCTTCCCTGATCCTGCACTGTAATGAAGCCCTGAGTTAAATAATCAGGTTATGATGTGCCAAACACCCTACTTAAGATGCAAGGATACAGTAGGTAGAGCTGAAGAGAGCTTGCCCAGGGTTTCAGCTCACCCGCTGAGGCTGGAGTGTCCTGTACGCTCTTCCTACACTCTTGCACACTTTCCTGGAAATGGGGGAGTTCCAGTGCTTCAGCTATGAATTCATCAGGACTGCAAGAAAGTATGGCATCCCTGCAGAGAAAGGCATCTCAGTGACCAAAGGAACAGCACGGCCTCTCTGCAAATGCTGGTGTGAATATTCAGGATGAGTCCAATGTGGGGGGTGGGTGTTAAAACTATCTAAGGAACCCTTGGGAAGATCATGATGACCTGGGGCAGTTCTGTTTTGCCCCTGGAACCTTCCTCAGCTAAATGAGCTCCAAACAATCCTAGCTCATCACAAGCTCTCCAACCTCAAGCCATTCCTAATGCTTAGGCAGAATAAGTCTTTATAATGGAATTATTCCATACAGCACCACTTCCCCTCTTCAAAGCCATGATAATCACAGTATTTCCACACATGACCCAGTGTTCCCTGGGGGGGCACAAAATTACCCCAGCCGAGATGCTGGGCTTCCTCCCAAACCATGGTGAACTGGCATACAGCCAATCCTCAGGAACTGGGAACCTTGGAAACATGCAGAAGCTGACCCAACAGCTCTGAGGGGAGCTTGAGAGCCCATGTTCTCAGCAAGCCCCAGGTCATGCTGGTGTTGCTGGGCTCCTCCACGGGGCATTGAAAGCTGAGAGGGCTGGTTCTTTGGGCTGGCTGAGCAGGAAAACCACATGAATCTCAAAAAGCAGCCCCCAAGTAACCTCTCTAGATCCCAGCTTAGTAGGTTTGGGCCCCAACAACATTTTCGCAGGCACTGAGGAACAACTGCCTGTGACCCAAGGCATCAACTCTTTTTTTTTTTTTTTTTTTTTTTTTGTATGTGTATGAATGTACTGTCTGCATGCAGGTCTGTGCACCCATGTCGTGCAATGCCGCGGAGGTCAGAAGAGGGTGTCGGATTCCCCTGGAACTGGAGTTCTCCTGGAACTGGAGTTCTCCTGGAATTGGAATTACAGACGGTTCTTAGCCGCCATGTGGGTGCTGGGGATCGAACCCGGGTCCTCTGCAAGAGCGTCGGTGCTCTTAACCGCTAGGCTATCTCTCCAGCCCCCCAAGGCATCAACTCTTTAACAGTGCTGATTCTTCAACTATGACTGCATATAGTGACAACCCCAAACAAGGTCTAGTCCAACAATGACACTGGGTGGCCAGGAAATGTAAGAAATTCTATATTTGGATACCAAATGGTAAAAACAAGTTGTCAGGTAGTTGGCAAATACTTGATTTCCTGGGAATGTATGAGCAGGTGGCCAGGTATATTGACCCAATCACTCCACATTTAGGAAATTATCTTTAGGGAACAGAGTTGCAGTCAAAGACATATATACAACAGCACAATTGTCCCAAATGAGTAAAATAAATATCTTTATAGGCAACACCAATGAAAATCTCATTACTGGCAACTGCTTGTGACAAGAGGCCACAATACCCTGCCAAGCCTTGGCCCAGATGTTTCCATATATTCAGAACCACACATACCTCTGCCACTCTCTCTTGGGGCGGAACTGGTATTTGAGGAGGCATTCACCCCGAACTGTGGGTATGGCAAGCACAGAAGCTTCCTCCTGTAAGACACAAGAACACACTCCATAGTGAGAAGGCAAAAGACAGGAACTGACTGGCCAGGACAGATCTGGGACACTAGCTAGCTACCTTACTGTAGAAAGTGGTGAGTGGGGGAAAGATGTCCGGATGAATGAGGCCAAGCTGTGTTTGAATCTTATGGCTGCGAAGGTTGTGGACTGATGCACAGTTCTCATTCAGGATCAAGTGCTGCGTGTCTGGTCCAAACCTAACAAGAAACAGCCTGTCCATTAAGAGTGCCTGCCAGGGAACCATTCCGTCTCAGCAACAGCAGTGGAGATGAACATCCCTAACGTGGCTGGATGGACATGTTCAGAGAATTATGTAACTGCCACCAAATAATTACTACATAGCCAGACATAACCTGCTGATTTTGTGTCTAAGTCTAGGGTTTTGTCCCAATAGTAGACGGCAGAATGGAAAGACAAGACTTTCATGTAAGGATCTGAAAACAACATAGAGTAAAGGGTTTAGAAGAAAAACAATCAATTCATGCTATGACTCAATCTCCCAGAGCAGAGAGGACAGAGGGGAAGGTATGGGGTAAAGTGGAGATGGGAGTCAGGCAAGAAGCAACTTGAGGCCACCAAGCTCAAACCCTCTTCCCCTGGCAATATTCTTGGCCAGTGAAGAGTTCAGGGCTGCTTCACAGTTACTAAACTGCGGTGGAACCTCCTCACAGGGTTGCTTGGAGAATAAGCTAGCAGAAATGAAGTCAAATGTAGACTGAGTGAAGCTATTTCCTTGTCATTTGCAAGGCCTTCCTATAGGGTATACACGTACAACTGGCAACCAAAACGCAGCAATGGCTCAGACGCCACTGAGTATGCAGAATGTAAAAGGATATTTCAAGGAGGACTTTGTAAGTCAGACATGTGGATACTGCCATCTAGTGGTAATGATATTCCCAGAGCACTACAGATGGGCCCTCCCAGAATTCACATGGCAGGAATGACTCCTAGAGAAAAGTCAGGCAGGCTCAGAGGCAGGCAATCAACAGAGCAATACTTAGTAAGGGTCATGCAAACATACCACTACTGCCACGTGTTCCCCGAGCAGGGCTCCATACCTCTCCATCCACTGCTGATACCTGCCATCCATGAGTATAGATTCTGGGGCAATGTGTGCTACTAAGGCAACAGGCACACTTGCATATCCCTGGTACCTGGGAAGAGAGTAGGCTTTCCTTCAGAAAGGAATGCAAAGCTGGGACACACACATTCACACATGTGCACGTGTGCTTTCTCTTTCTCTCTCTCTCTCTCTCTCTCTCTCTCTCTCTCTCTCTCTCTCTCTCTTACACACACACACACACACACACACAAAATGGGACTCTGCAGTCATAGAGTGTAACTCAGTGCTACATGGAGACCATCCAGATTTGGTTTCTCTGAGCTGTTCCAGGTATACCTAAGATGGCAGGCCTCAGCACTGGCCTAGTCAGCTCTACACTGTATCCACCTATTAAGCAAGTCCATTCTAGACCATGCTTGGCTGAGCCTTCACACCACACTGCAGCCTGTGGCTCTTCCTGTCCTCTCCCACTCTCCATCTCTAACAAGTTACTCCTGCAGTCAGTCTCCTAAACACATCCCCACCTGAGTATCTGCCTTCTGAAGGACCAAGATACCATGACAGAAAATGAAGACTGTCTGACATGCCACCATTTAGAGAGCACACTGGTGACGTGTCCTACTTCAGAAGTGTTTTTATCCTACCACTGTCATTCCACACAGGCACAGATCTCTCAAATAACACCCCAGTGGCTTACAGTAGCTCTGTTACCTAAAAGTGGGTTAGAATAACCTGGGCCTGCTGGATGATGTGGTGGTGCAGCACACCTTTAATCCCAACCCCTGGGAAGCAGAAGCAGAGGCAAATGGATCTCTGTGAGATCAAGGCCAGCCTAGTCCACATAGTGACTTCTAGGCAGGCTGGGACTAGGGAGAACCTGTTAAAAAAAAAAAGCCTGTGCCTGGAGGGGACTGAATCCACAAGCAGGACCAGGAGGAACTCCCGACACTACTATAAGTAGACCATAGTGGCCCAGAAGGACTTGTTGCATAAGCAGAATAAAACAGTATGTGAGAAAATAGAAATTTAGAAGAGGAGAATGTCAAACAAGCCATTAAGACATGTAGCTTAAAGATTCCATCTAAGGGGGCTGGAGAGATGGCCTAGCAGTTGAGAGTGCTGACCGCTCTTGCAGAGGACCCGAGTTCGATCCCCAGCACCCACATGGTGGCTGAGAACCGTCTGTAACTCCAATTCCAGGAGAACTCCAGTTCCAGGGGAATCCGACACCCTCTTCTGACCTCTGCAGCATTGCACAACACAGGTGCACAGACCTGCAGGCAGACAGTACATTCATACACATAAAAAAATAAATAAAAATAAAAATAACTTGAAAAAGAAAAAAAAGATTCCATCTAAGGTGGCAGTATACACCTATACTCAGCACTCAGAAGGCTGATTATATATAGTAGGAGAATTTCTAGATCAAGACCAGCCTGATAATACCCAGTCTCAAAAGCAACAAGGCCTGAGATAAACCTCAGTGGTAGGACACTTGCCTAGAGTGCTCAAGGCCAAGGCCAGGTACCCAGAGTAAAGGGGGAGTGGGAGAACTCCGCTTAGGATTAAAGTTGAACTAACTGAGCCAGGAGGGGTAGCGCATGCCTTTAATCCCAGCATTTGGGAGGCAGAGGAAGGCGGATCTCTGTGAGTTCAAGGCTAGCCTGGTCTGCATAGTGAGTTCCAGGCTACCTGGGACTACAGGGAGACCACGTCTCAAACAGGAAAAAAAAAAAAAAATTGAACTAACTGGTTAACATTTTTCAGTGGCTCTAAGACTTGTACCTGAAAGATGTTTCCAAGCTAAGACTTTCCCTAGCACATACTCTTGGCCCACAGAGTTTCAGACATGCACGCTGCCCTACTTCATTAAGCTCAAGGTAGCTGAGTGAAGACAACTCATACAGGTAAACATAGGCCAAGTAATCATATGGATGTTCAATCTAGAATTTGTTCTAGATTCTCTCCCCAGTCTTCGTTGTCTACTAGTCCTCAGTAGCTTGTGGTTTTCAGTGCTCTCAAACTTCACTTCAAAGTCCACTAACTACAAAAAGGACAGAACTCCTGACAATAGGATCAAGAGCCATCAAGCATCCAGGGGTCAGGCCTTCCTAGAGACCCACTCCATCTAAGGGACACCATCTATCCAAAGAACACTCAGGTCTATGCTGGGCCAGAGATGTCCCAAGTGGTCAGGATTTCACTTCTTCTACCCAAGTCCCTCAGTGTTACCTCTTAAAGGTGTCATTCTCACAGATGGGCTGGATGAATCCTTCATCAGGACATTCTACCACAATAAACACAGGACCAGGTTCTGGGGGTGTACAGAGCTCTTCAGCCGGGATCTAGGAAAAGAAACAGGCTACTCACTGGAGCAGAACACTCTCGCTCTCCCATAACAATCTTAGCTTAGCCACAAACAAATGCCATCTAAGGCAGCTGCTGCCATTACCCACATCCAAGTACACAGAACACAAGCCTGAGTGGATACCCACACCCTTCCTGCTTGCTTTATTCATACTTCAGCCAACACTGGCTTATAGAGGTATTTCAAACCTAGAGTTGCTGGGAAGAAGCTTGGCATTCAAGGTACTTTTGACACCAGAAAAAACATCTAGACAAAGAATATGGTGCTGTACTTTTGGGTCATTCTCAAAGTCCATTCATGAGGGGCTCTGGGTGCTGTTCTGTTCAAGCATGAAGAAAGCATCTATAGACAAGAAGCCCGCAAGATTCAGAACAGACAAGATAAAGAATGCACAGGTCGGAATAAGATCTACTTCGTAGCTATGGGCTACAAATTCCAAGCTATCCTTCAAAGTGGCATCTCTGGCACTTGAGCCAGAGTAGCTCTGCCCAGTGTTCCAGGCCCTACCTGCTAAATCATCACAGAATCCAGAAGCCTCACCTCCCTTCCTCCATAAGTGACACTCTTTCCGTCCTTGACAGCAGCAATTATGGGTGCAATGGCAGCTGTCCCACTGAAAGAGAGGTGAGCTATGAGGTGGCTTCTCTAAAAACAAGCATGCCACTGAGTCCCCAGTAACTGCTAACTCAGCACTCACACAGGCAGCCCAGCCACTCTCACAGGTAGCCCAGTCCATACTCACACAGGTAGGCCCAGCTCTTTTGCTTTAAACACCAGGAAGTTTCCTTTCTTCAAGTGAAGCTGTGACAAAGGGATGCAAATGTAATTTTAGAGGCCTATGAAGAAGTTGATTTTAATGGACTTTCTTAGAAATTTATCTATTTTCTGTTGTTTCTTACAATTCATTGAAATGCAGTTTGTTAGGCCAGGCGTGGTGGTGCACACCTTTAATCCTAGCACTTGGGAGGCAGAGGCAGGTGGATCTCTGTGAGTTCAAGGACAGCCTGGTCTACAGAGCAAGTTCCAGGTCAGCTGGAGCTATAGGGAGACCCTGTCTCAAAAAGAAAAAAAAAAAAAAAAAAAAAAAAAAGAAATACAGTTTGTTTTCAGGTGTACAACTAAAGCCCAAATAACTTAGAACACAGTACTCTATTTCACAATATTACCTCACTATGAAGGTTTCCATATCCAAGTTAATAATAACAAGGACCCTAAATATCCCTCTGGAGAAACACAGGGCACTTGTGCTGTTTCATTATTCTTTAATCAAATAAGGAACATCACAAAGCATTGTCTACCATTGTCAACTAAACTGCTGCATAGCACCATATTCCCTGTCACAGAGGGGAACAACAGAACAAACAGTGGTTTCCTTCCTCCTGATTGTTCGAATATTCTGCAATATAGTGCTATGGCTTTTACAGTGGACAGAAAACAGTCCTCAATTCCCAGCATGCTCCTCTTATGCTAGGAGACACATAAGAACACTCTGGTAGAACCTCACAATCACTGTCTTCCAAACTTTGGCCCAACATTTCTGAGATCTATGTATCTCACTTGCGGTAACAAAGTCTGAAATGGAGAAAGATGTTGACAGGTCTCTGCTGAATCATGTTTGAACTTCCTTCTCTTCTTTAAATCTAGATAAACTATTACATTTACTTAATTTTAACTTCCTGAAGCTAAGAAGTTACTCTAGGGGCCAAGTGTTGAATTTGGATCCCAAAGTTTCACTCTCCGGATTCTAAATTTTGCCCTCTTAAACTAGGGCACTGGGGCTTTACTATGTGCATATCAGGTGTCACACTCAGGTCTGTCTGGGACCTTCAGATGTAAGCACCAGTGAACACACTTCTTATCTCACACCAAATGTGTCTGAGTATCAGAAGGAAGTGCTTCTATAGTAAAAGGAACCTGCCTCTCCATGAGCGAGATTCAACCTAAACACCCACTCCCTATCTGAACAACTAAGAGTAAATCAAATCCCTAATTTAAGCCAAAGAGCCCCCAAGCAGCCAGGTCCACACTATCCTATCAGATGCATTTCTCAGGCCTCACGTTTGAAGCCTGTTGTCTCTGACCCCCTAAAACTCAAGTTAGCATAGTATATTACTTTCCTGACCTCCAACTGAAAAGCAGTGCATTAACTATAAAAGGGAAGAGAGGCTAGGGTTGACCAAAGGACTGAAACCCTCAGAAGCATAGTACAACATAGCAGGCTCAGGGCCAGTTTGGGCAGGTTAGTAAATAATGCACTCTCATGACATTTTGGCAAAAATATTTGTTATGCATTATACTGTGATAAAGGTTTAATGTGAAGGCCTTCTTTTCTTAATTTTATTTATTTTTTTATGTGTATGAATGTACTGTCTGCATGTAGGTTTGTGCAATGCCACAGAGGTCAGAAGAGGGTGTCAGATTCCCCTGGAACTGGAGTTCTCCTGGAATTGGAGTTACAGACGGTTCTCAGCCGCCATGTGGGCGCTGGGGATCAAACCCGGGTTCTCTGCAAGAGCAGTCGGCACTCTTAACCACTAGGCTATCTCTCCAGCCCGTGAAGGCCTTCTAAAAGTAGGCTGTTAGTCACATCTTGAAATAGATTATATAATAAAATGTAACCATGGCAGATTATAGATTTAGGGCTTGGTAAATGCTAGGCAATATTAAAATCAACCTGACAGAGCTAAGGAGTAGGAATTGTACAGGCCTGGCTTAGAGGAAATCAATACAGCCACCTTGCCTTGAAGCACTTCTGAATTCTGAAAGGACCAGCCACTAGTGGCACTAAGTGAGAACTTGGAAGAGCATGAAAGCACAGGTGCTATTCTGAAAGGGAAGCTGGTTTTCTTCTCCACACCGGTGACCCAGGAACTGCTAACAGAAGGCTCTGGAATACACCACCTGCTGGCCATTAGCCACACACTCACTCGCCATTCACAATTAGATAGATTTACCTTGCAGACAAAAGCTACCACCAAGGAAGGATCCCTGCCACCTGCTTTCCAGTTGATACCTGAGGAAAAGCACATTTCACAAGGTGAATGTGAAGGCTGTACATAGATTCAAAAGTTGCTATCCCTTCATTTTCTCTCACCCATACATGAAAGGGATGTTACAACCCAATCAGGAGCTGAAGGAGACCTTGCTACCTGGCAGACCTCTCTTTATCCTTCTTACAGTGACACTTAAGTAAATAGAAAATGCAAAACTCCAGCCAGATCTGGTGGTATAGGACTGTAATCCTTGCTACTCAGATGGCTGAGGCGGGTGATCAAAAGTCTAAGGCCAGCTCAGACAACAGCCATCTAAATAAAAAACGGGGCTGGAGAAATGGTTCAGAGGTTAAGAACAACTGACTGTTCTTCCAGAAGACCTGAGTTTAGTTCCCAGCACCCACATGGCAGCTAACAGTTGTTCGTAAGTCTAGTTCCAGGGGATCCAATGCCCTCCTCTGACCTCCACTGACACTGCATGCACATGGTGTACTTACATACTTGTAGGCAAAATACTCATAAATAAAACACATTTAAGAAAAAAATAAAAACTAAACAGAAAGGTAGCTCAGTGGGAGACTGCTTTTCTATACTCATTTGAGTTCCTGGGCTCGTTTCCAGCATTGTGGACAGGAAAAGAGGAAAGAAAGGGAAAAGAAAGGGGGGGAAGGAAAACTCAAAACCAGAAAAATCTTCAGAAAAGCACAATTTTTTTTTTTTAATTCCTCTTTAACTGAATAGGAAAGACTAGAAAAAAAAAAATTTGTAATGTGTTTCATAAACAGGTACACAAATACGAAAAATTGCATAGTGGTGCATGCCTTAATCCCAGCACTTGGGAGGCAGAGTTCAAGGCCCGCCCTGGTCTACATAGTAAGTTCCTGACAAGGAGTCCCTGTCTCAAAAAAAAAGAAAAAAAAAAAAAAGTCAGACAAGTATGAAAAATGAACCAATAGGGGCTGGAGAGATGGCTCAGTGGTTAAGAATACCGGCTTCTTTTGCAGAGGACCCAGGTTCAATTCCCAGCGCCCACATGGTAACTGTCTATAACTCCAGTTCCAGGGGATCCGACACCCTCTTCTGTCCTCTAAATACACTGCACAACATGGGTGCGTTTACACACATGCAGGCAATTCTCTCAGGAAATAATAAATTTTTTTTTAATTTTTTAAAAAAAGAAAGAAAAAGAGAAATAAGAACCAATAACTCAAAGGCCTAAAGGAAATATATAGGTGTCTGTCTTCTCCCCTTATCCAAAAAAGGCTAGTCAAGGTCTGCCTTTCCTTGGTCACCAGACAGACACTCTCAGGACAGAAGGAATGTATCAAGCTGTGTCCAACAGGAAAAAGTAGAACTTTTGACACAGAAAATCTTGGGTGGGCTTTAGTTTCCTAGTAAGCTGTCATTCTAAAGGAGAAGCTGAACTTGATCTCACTGATTTATATAATCTAAAAACATCAATCTCTTGGGGCTGGAGAGATGGCCTAGCAGTTAAGAGTGCCGACTACTCTTGCAGAGGACCCGGGTTCGATCCCCAGCACCCACATGGCAGTTGGGAACCGTCTTTAACTCCACTTCAAGGGGATCCGATGCCCTCTTCTGACCTCCGCGGCATTGCACGACATGCTTGCACAAACCTGCATGCAGACAGTACATTCATACACATTAAATAAATAAATAAATAAATAAATAAATAAATAAATAAATAAATAAAATTTAAAACACCAATCTCAGAGAAAAAAGAGGCTGAGAGAATGGGGAAGTGATGGAATAGGGGCAATGCTAATCAAAAAGTACAGTTTCAGTAGGACTGGAAAAGGGTGACCACAGTTAATCTGGAGATGTGGCTCAGTGCACAGGCTTATCTAGCATACACAAGGCCCTGGGTTAGACCCCCAGCATGAAGGAATGAAGGAAGGAGAGGATTACTTAAAATAATAGATTTCTAGGCAGGCATGGTAGCACATGCCTTTAATCCTAGCACTTGGGAGGCAGAGGCAGGCAGATCTTTGTGAACTCAAGGCCAGCCTGGTCTACAGAGCAAATTCCAAGACAGCTGGGGCTACAAAAGAGACACCTGCCTTGGAAAAGACAAAAAAAAAAAAAAAAAGAGATTTCTAGTATCATTACCACAACATATAGTTTAGTAAGATGACAGGTTTTTTAAAAATATTTATTTATTTTATTTATTATTTACTTATTTATTTATTTGGTCTGAGACAGGGTCTCCCTTTAGCCCCAGCTGGCCTGGAACTCACAATGTAGACCAGACTGGCCTTGAACTCACAGAGCTCTGCCTGCCTCTGCCTCTCTGCCTCCCCAGGGCTGGGATTAAAAGCATGCACCCAGCTTTGGTACATTATTATTTTCATTTCATGTGTATAAGTGTACTGGCTACATGTATGTAACTGTACCTGTGTCATGCAATGTTCAAGGAGGATAGAAGAGAATATTAGATACCCTAGATACAGAGTTACAGATGGTTTAGCCACCATGTGAGTGCTGGGACTCGAACCCAGGTCCTCTGCAAGAGCAGCTACTGCTCTTAATTACTGAGCCATCTCCCCACCCCCAAGATGACAGGTTGTTTTTGTTTTTCCTTTTGGTCTTTTAGAGAAAAGGTCTCCCTGGAGCCCCTGCTGGCCTAGACCTCTCTATGTAGACAAGTCTCACAGAGATCCACCTGCCTCTGCCTCCAGCGTGCTGGGATCAAAGGCATATACCACCATACCTGGAAAGATGACAAGTATGTTAACTAGCTTGACTGATTCTCAATGGATCAATGCAGTTCATTGTGACCCAACATGTCCATGATTATCATGTGTCAGTTAAAGAAAAGTCTTTAAAAGGGGCGTGGCATTAAGACGTTCAAGGCCCTTCCCCAGTTTACCTGTACTGCTGCCACCTGGAAAGTGTTGCTCATTTTCTGCCGATCCAGAGTCTGATGAAGACTGTTCTGGACAGAGCCTGTGTGGAGACCTTTTCGGACTCTGTGACAGCTGGAGCTTACCATACCTCTGTTCACCTGAGCAGCATTAGAAAGCCATCACATTACATACCACACAAGATGAGCCCATAGCCACAGCCCAGATGTGTGCATGGGGGACATTCTGGAGAACATCAATCAAACCAACCCTCCCAGTCCATCCCATCTCTGTCTTACTCAGAGTTCCAACAGTGTTTAGTGATCACAAAGCATGTAGGCTATAGACTGGTTCAGTCACCACCATCATCTGATGGTGGGCCCAAAGGGTACACAATTTTGTAGAAATTTAGGTCACAAGGTTAAAGAGAAAAAAGCTAACTCAAAACCACATCTTATGGGCCTGGTGCCCAAGCTTTACTGGAGTTTCTCTGTCCTCTCTTAGGTTACAGTTATAAGTTTTTATTAAAAAGTCATCAGAGGGGCTGGAGAGATAGCCTAGCGGTTAAGAGCACCGACGCTCTTGCAGAGGACCCGGGTTCGATCCCCAGCACCCACATGGCGGCTAAGAACCGTCTGTAACTCCAATTCCAGGAGAACTCCAGTTCCAGGGGAATCTGAGACCCTCTTCTGACCTCCGTGGCATTGCACGACACGGGTGCACAGACCTACATGCAAACAATACATTCATACACATACAAAAATAAATAATAAAAAAAAAATTAAAAAAAAGTCATCAGAGAGAGAGGGGCTGGAGAGATGGCTCAGCGGTTAAGATGCTGACTGCTCTTGCAGAGGACAGGGGTTCGATTCCCAGCACATACATGGCAGCTAAGAGCCAACTATAAGTCGGGCGTGGTGGCACATGCCTTTAATCCTAGTGTTCAGGTGGCAGAGGCAGGTGAATCTCTGTGAGTTTAAGGCCAGCCTGGTCTACGGAGTGAGTTCCAGGCCAGCTAGGGCTACAGGGAGACCCTGTCTCAAAAAAAAGTCATCAGAGAAAGGCACGATTTGTGGCAAATGAATCCCAGCAAATGAACATGCAAAGTTGTGTGCCAAAAAGTTTTGGGGCAACACTGGTTTATGTAATGGTACAAAGCATAAGTACAATAGGCTGGGCCATAAGATGAGGCACTATCTCAAAAAAAAAAAAAAATAGTAAGATAATGAGCTCCTACAGGGGATATCCAAACCCTAATTCCTAAGCATGCTCAGAACACCAAACAGGGCATCCAAAGCAAGTCTTCAGCTTTGCTTCACCCACATTTCCCTTAGTTAGGACCCACTTCCACTTCCGCCAAGGAAATCTGCCTTTCACACTCACTGTAGATGGGAACCTGGTGAACGGTCATGGTCTCATCCTTGTATTCTGGTGCAGAGTGAGGCCTCACAGCTATGTGAAAAACCACAGGTCAACAAAGTGACTGCATTAATAAAGATGTGCCAAAACGAAGCTTCAGGACCACCAACCACAGCCAACTGACTTGCCTTAGAATTTTAGTGGGAAGAGTGGAGTAAATCTTTTGGGAGGAGGAACCCCAAACAAAAACCTGTATTTTCATCAATCATTTACATTTGTCATAGTCAAGAGGAGCCATGCTATGATCACTGCATGGTTATCTATTAAAAAGAAGGAATAGGACAATACTGTACTCAAAAGAGCCCCAAGTTAACAAACAAGATAATGAGGCCAAGAAATCAATACCTCAATTTAAGAACTGGTATAAATTTTGAAATAAAACTATCAGTGCTTCGCATTAACACCAGGACTTGGGAGGCAGAGGCAGACTGATCTCTGTGAGTTCACGGCCAGCCTGGTCTGCATAGCAAGTTCCAGGCCAGCTGGAACTATAGGTAGACCCTGTCTCAAAAAAAAACAAACAAAAGGATAAATAAAAACTACAACCACCACCACCACCACAACCTGTCAGTGATTCAAAAAAGAGGAGCACTAAAAACCCAAAGGCACCCGCTGGCTCTGAAATAAGGTTCTGCTCTAGTCGGATCTCTTCTCATCAAGAAGCTGTAAATATAGTTCTCCCACCACAGCTATAGCTGAGGTCTAGCTACAAGGAACCTTCCTACTACCTTCTTCCAGGAACTCAAGACCGAAGAACCACTTGTTAGACATGGGAAGGAGCCTTTCAGCCTGAATAGAGGCTGTTAAATGCTAGTAGGCAGGCAGGCAGGCAGATATCAGGTTAAAGCACTCCTGCATGCCTCGTCAGTATTTGAGGCATGAGATGGGGCAAGAGAAAACACAAAACTAAATTATAGTAGTTTCAAAATCCATCCTATGGTGAATGAAGCATACAATTTTAAGATTTGATTTCAGCCAGTTTTTAGTAGATTCTAATTTGAGAAGAGGGCCCCATGAGAAGAAATATCAGAAGATAAGTCAGTCAAGCACATACCCAGGTCTATTCCTTTCAGTGGACCAGAAAATATTTTGATTGCTTCCAGATATTTTTCCTAAAAAAAAAAAAGTAAGCAGTTTGGTTTAAATACAAAAGTCAGTGATGTAGTCAAATAAATGAAAGTACTACCTGTCAGAACAAAACTCAAATACTTTGAATTTCATTAACACAGGTATTTACTGTATCCAGTATAACAGATATCCAGGTTGGAAGCACAGAGATGAAGTCCTTGCTCTCATGAGTGCAAAGGAGGAGGAGATGGAGATGAAACAAATGATACATAAACAATGTAAGAGCAATCATACGCTACTTAGTAGTAATAAAATGCTCTGAAACAGAAATATACTAAGACCATCTTGACCAGAGAGACAGAAACAGCTCCAGAGAAAATGACTTTATAGCTCGGCCCTTAAAGGTTCAGTGAGGCAGAGAACCAAGGATGCAGAGGGAAGGTAGACTTGGTAGACAGTGGATCAGTGTTGGCCCTCCTAGCAGTAGCTTATTAACACAAATGGAAGACTGTGTGAGACAAGGCCTGTGGAGGCCTATAAAGGGAGCCCCAACTCACTGTAGGTTGGGAAGTGGTTCTGATTGCAGTGTAGTGGATGGATTAGAGAGATGGGTGGGTATGCAATCTACTGTGGCATACAAAAAAATGGAAGCTCAAGAAGATGGACACAAACATTTCAAAATTATGTTGATGACAGTATATCTGAAATTTAAGAAGAAAAAAGCTATTATTTGTAAAGTACTTCCTGGGGGACCAAACATCTAGTAGTGACTTAGTATTTTCTATGACACTTGATTCATTCTTTAACTACCTTATGAAAATTATAGCCCCCTCAGGGCTAGAGAGATGGCTCAGCGGTTAAGAGCACTGACTGCTCTTGCAGAGGACCCGGGTTCAATTCCCAGTACCAACATGGCAGCTAAGAACTGTCTTTAACTCCAGTTCCAAGGGAATCCGACTCTGACCTCCTCAGCATTGCATGACACGAGTACACCAACCTACATGCAGACAGTACACTCATACACATAAAAAATAATAAATAAAATTGAAAAACAAATAAAAAAAGAAAATTATAACCCTTTTACACATTGAAAAAGTGAGGCTAAGAGGCAGAGGGGCTCATTGAGGGTCACACAGTTGGTATTTAGGCAACATGAAAGGAGGTGTGATCTCCAATGCCAGGTGTCCCTTGAAGTCAGCAGGCTAATTTGCAAGACTGAAAATTCTTGTTATTACCACTTTAAAAAGGAGCTAATTTTGTTGAGTGACTCAGGAGAAACTTACCAGTTGTGGAGGTCCAGAAAGCACACACTTGGGAAGCCCGGTTTCCTTTAAGGTAAGAATCATTCCTAAAAAAGGATGGGGGAAAAAAGGGGATCTCTCGAGTTGACCTACAGGTATTGCCAGGAGGATCAGTACCCCTCATTTACCCAGTTATTTCCTTAGTCTAGTTTCTAAGCAGTCACAGCAAGACATGGAGAGAAAAGGATGCTAACAGAGACACTAGAGACATAGAATCTTCCCCACAAGCCTCTGGAGCAGGCACAACTATTGGGATGAGGTAAGCAGACAACCAGCATGCAAAATGGAAGGAGGTGTCCACTCGCAGTGTGCAAGTGAAAGGATGTCATTTTGCACCCTAGGCACTTCATGTCTATCACCACAGACTTAGCTCTGAAAATGTGGAGCAGTCCAGAATCCTACTCCTCTCTATCCACACAACCAAGCTTTCAGAATCTGGCTGCAACACAATCTTGGTGTTTCTAGGTGATGAGTGTGCATAATAAGGTGACATGGACAGTGGGTGTCACTGTTTGAATGCTGGTGATATTTACAATAAACACACTTGCTTTAACCCCCACCACTACACTCTCTAGTTAAATCTCTGGTCCAACACTTGGAGGCAGTAACCCTTCAAGATCTGCTCTGCTGAGTCCCACTTTTCATGTTCCCTATTCTAGCTGACTAGACTGGCAAGGAATTCTACCTGCCCTAGGCTGGAAAGGGCAAAAGACAGTGTAAGATATAAATTCCCAGACAAATCCTACCAGCCTCTGGTTCAACAAAGAACATACTCACCACATAATCCCCCAACATTAGACCAGTGCATTCGAGTCAGAAATATGTTGTCCAATCGAGCTACTTTCAGTCTAAGAAAGAGAACACATTTGAGCAAGATGAAACTGGCTGACCAAAGACCACTTCGTCGGTAAAAATCACCCAGACTCTCACCTGGACTTTCAAGCCCACACACTTCTCCACACTAAAAGCAAAGTGTTGACTCACTTGTATTCCTGCATGAGTCGCTGGATGCCTTCTCCACAATTGAAGAGGTATCTAAGAGGATGTGGAGAACTATAATCAGAAGTCTAGTCTGTAAAATCTCTGTAAAACCAGTAAGATCTACTGTAGACCCTACCAAATAACTAAAACTCCACGATGTACATACACAACTGGGCCACCTTTATGGTACTATGCTGATAGGAGGACCAAGGAGTGCGAGAGCCGGTGTAGGCCGGTATGGATAGGACTTTTCACCCCATCAGTTTACCAGAACTGTACAGCCCACACACCTACTAAGAGACCCCGCCTTTGGGACACACGGAGGGTGCGGCTTAGAGCATGCCAAAAACACCCACTTTTCCAGGGATGGGATGCCCGGAAACCCGGCGGACGAAGGAGACGCAGCAATCCACGTAGGGAAAGCGCCACAGCGGCAGCGAGGCCCCGCACACGTGGGGGGGGGGGGGAACAGAGCACGCCAGCGAAGTCCCGGGCCGGCCACCCCGGAGCTGCACTGACCGGTTGTACTCCGAGAAAACATAGAGCGCGGCGCCAGAGTCCCGGGCGCCCGCCGCCACCACCTGCAGGTACACGGTGTTCGGGCTCCCAGGCCCCCCAGGGCCGCGCTTCTCCCGCGTGCGCAGGTGTCGCAGCTGGTCTTTGGGTGGCCGTTGCCGCCGAACTGGCCCCTGCGACATGGCGCGCCGGGCCACAGAGCACAGCAGCGAGCGCAGAACCCACATGCAGCTAACAGCATCCACCCTGACAAGACAGCCTGTTGGGTACGTCCGCCCGGGAGCCGCAAGCAAAAGCACCGCCAATCATCACTGCGTTACGCCGGAGGCCCGCCTACGCCAGGTTGCGCGTCCAATCGCAGGATGCTCGGGCGCTCCCGGAATGTCAATCATAGAGTGAAGGATGCTAGAGCGCCACCGGAGACCACGCCCTCTGTCCTACTCCAGTCTTCCTAGTGGCAGAGGTCCCGGAAACTGTCATTTTTGCCAGAGGCAAGACTTCCGGAAGCGCTGTGGCCGAAAAGTAGCACTAGGGAAAAGCTGATTCTTGACTTGCTTAACTTCACAATAGGCTAGAATTTTGACTTCTCCAGTCAGGAGCGGTGCCTTTCGAAGAGTCAACTACAGCTTTGCTTTGTTCTCGCTTATCGCGACAGTGCGGATCAAATGGGGGAAGAAAAAGAGCTGGTTAATTTCATTTCCACTAATTTGCGCGAATATATTTCACATGATATTCGTAATGATTTTTCTTAGTAGGAAAAGCAAGAGTAGTTAGAGGTTAAGAGATTAAGCTTTGCAGGCCAGAATTATTTATCAGGTAAATGATCGTGACCACTGTGCATTGCTACCCAACTTTGGAGGATAATTAGGATTAAATTACCAAATAATGAACCCTTGGAAGACTTGGAATGAGCTTGCCACCCTACCCAGCCATACCACTCCTAGGCATGTACCCTCAAGACTCACCCCACCGCAGAGATACATGCACAACCATGTTTATTTCAGCTCTCTTCACAATAGCAAGGAGCTGGAACCAACCCAAATGCCCCTCAACTGATGAGTGGATAGAGGAGAATTGTGATGACAGAATTGAGCAGTGTTATGAAACAATGGCCAGTGTGATGGCAGAATGGAGCAGTGTTATGATACAATTTTGCACTGTGATTTCACAATGGAGCAATGTGAATTAACAATGGAGCAGTGTGATGACAAATTGGAGCAGCGTGATGACACATTGGAGCAGCGTGATGAGACAATGGAGCTGTGAGATGACACAAAGGAGCAATGTGATCACACAAAGGAGCAATGAGATGAAACAATGGAGCAGGGAGATGACACAATGCAGCAGTGTCATGGCACAATGGAGCCGTGTGATGACTCAAAGGAGCAGCATGATGACACATTTTGGCAATGTGAGGTCATAATGGACCAATGTGGGTTAACAATGGATCAGCATGATGACACAATGGAGCAGCGAGATGACACAATGGAGCAGCTTGATGACACAATGGAGTAGTGTGATGGCACAGTGGAGCATTGTGATGATAGAATTGAGCAGGGTAATTAAACAATGGAGCAGCGTGATGGCAAAATGGAGCATTGTGATGACACAAGGGAACAGTGTGATGACACAAAGGAGCAATGTGATGACACAATGGAGCATTGTGATGAAACAATGGAGCAGTGAGATGACACAATGGAGCAGTGTGATGGCACAATGGAGCAGTGTGTTGACACAATGGAGCAGTGTGAGGCCAAAATTTACAAGACTGGGGACACAATGTACCAGCATGATGACATAAAGGAGCTGCGTGATGACACAATGTAGCAGCATGAGGACACAATGGAGCACTGTGATGGCACAATGGACCATTGTGAGGGAACAAAGGAGCAGTGTAATGACACAATGGAGCAATGTGATGACACAATGGAGCAGAGTGAAGACAAACTGCAGCAGTGCAATGGCACAATGGAACATTGGGATGGCGAAATGCAACTGTGTGAGTGCACAATGGAGCAGCTGGATGACACAATGGAGCAGTGTGATGGTAAAATGTAGCAGTGTGATGACACAATGGAGCAGTGTGATGACACGGTTTATCAATGTGAGGTCACAATGGAGCATTGTGTTTTAAAAATGGAGCTGCATGATGACACACTGGAGCAGCGTGATGACACAATGGAGAAGTGTGATGGCACAATGTAGTGTGAGCGCAAAATGGAGCAGTGTGAGAACACAATGCAGCATTGTGAGGGCACAATGTGTCACTGTCTGGACACAATGGAACAGTGTGATGACACATTAAGGCAGTGTGATGGCACAAAGAGCAGTGTTATGACACAATGGAGCAGTGTGATGGCACAATTGAGCATTGAGATGACAGAAAAGAGCAGTGTGATGAGACAATGGAGCAGTGTGATGGCACAATTGAGCATTGAGATGACAGAAAAGAGAAGTGTGGTGACACAATGGAGCAGTGTGATGACACATGGAGCAGTGTTATGGCACAATGGAGCATTGAGATGACACAATGGAGCAGTGTGATGACAAACTGGAGTAGTGTGCGGCAAAATGGCACAGTGTGATGAAACATTGGAGCAGTGTAATGACACAATGGAGCAGTGTGATGGCACAATTGAACAGTGTGTTTACACAATGAAGCAGTGTGAGGGCAAAATTTAGCAGAGTGGGGGCACAGTTTAGCAGTGTGATGACACAAAGGAGCTGTGTGATGACACAATGTAGCAGTGTGATGACACAATGGACCAGCTTGCTGGCACATTGGACCATTGTGAGAGAACAATCGAGCAGTGTAATGACACAATGGAGCAATGTGATGACACAATAGAGCAGAGTTAAGACAAAATGCAGCAGTGTAATGTCACAATGGAGCATGGGGATGGCAAACTGGGGCTGTGCGAGTGCAAAATGGAGAAGCCTGATGACACAATGGAGCAGGGTGATTGTAAAATGGAGCTGTGTGATGACACAATGGAGCAATGTGATGACAAAATTTATCAATGTGAGGTCACAATGGAGCATTGTGTGTTAAAAATGGAGCAGCGTGATGTCACACTGGAGCAGTGTGATGATAAAATGGAGCAGTGTGACGGCACAATGTAGGAGTGTGAGGGCAAAATGGAGCAGTGTGAGGGCACAATGGAGCATTCTGAGGGCACAATGTGTCACAGTCTGGACACAATGGAGCAGTGTGTTGATACAATAAGGCAGTGTGGCAGCAGAATGGAGCATGGTGATGACACATGGAGCAGTGTGAGGGCACAATAGAGCACTGTGATGTCACAATGGAGCAGCGTGATCACATAATGGAGCAGTGTGATGGCACAATGGAGCAATGTGATGACACAATGGAGCAGTGTGATGGCAAAATTGAGCATTGTGATGACACAAAGGAGCAGTGTGATGACTCAATGGAGCGGTGTGATGAAACAATTTAGCACAGTGAGGGCAAAATGGACCAGCGTGATGACACCATGGAGAACTGTGATGGCACAATAGAGCAGTGTGAGAGCCCAGTGGAGCAGTGTGTGGGCACAATGGAGTAGTGTGAGGGCACAATTGAGCATTGTGATGACACAATGGAGCAGGGTGATGACACAATGGAGTATAGTGATGACAGAATGGAGCAGTGAGATGACACAATGGAGCATTGTGATGGCACAATCGAGCGGTGTGATGGCACAATGGAGCAGTGTGATGGCACAATGGAGCAAACCTATGACACAATGCAGCAGTGTGATATCACAATGGAGCAGTTTGAGTGCACAATGGAGTAGTGTGTGGTCAAAATGGAGAAGTGTGAGGGCACAATGGATCACTGTGAGGGCACAAAGGACAAATGTGAGGACACATTGGGGAAGTGTGACAATACAATGGAGCAGTGTGATGGCACAACGAATCAGTGTGATGACACAATGGAGCAGGGTGATGACATAATTTACGACGGCGAGGGCAAAATGGAACACCGTGATGACACAATAGGGCAGTGTGATGGAACAAAGGAGCAGAGTGAGAGCACAATGGAGCAGTGTGTGGGCACAATGGAGTAGTGTGAGGGTAAAATAGGGCTGTGTGATGACACAATGGAGCCGTATGTTGGCGCAATGTAGCATTGTGATGGCACAATGGAGCAGTGTGATAGCACAATGGAGCAGTGTGATGGCACAATGGAGCCATGTGATTAGATAATAGAGCAGTGTGACGGCACAGTGGAGCAGTGTGATGAACACAATGGAGCAGTGTGATGGCACAATGGAGCACTGTGATTAAACAATGGAGCAGTGAGTTGACACAATGGAGCAGTGTGATGACACAATGGAGCAGTGTGAAGATGCAATGGAGCAGTGTGATGACAAAATTTAGCACTGTGAGGTCACAATGGATCAATGTGAGGGAACAATGGAGCACGGTGATGACACAGTAGAGCAGGGTGATGACACAACGGAACATTCTGATGACACAAAGGAGCAGTGTGATGATATAGTGGAGCAGTGTGATGGCACAGTGGAGCATTGTGATGATAGAATGGAGCAGGGAAATGAAACCATGGGGCACTGTGATGGCACAATGGAGCAGTGTGAGAGCACAATGGAGCATTATGATGACACAAGGGAACAATGTGATAACACAAAAGAGCAATGTGATGACACAATGGAGCATTGTGATGAAACAATGGAGCAGGGAGATGACAAAATGGAGCAGTGTGATGGCACAATGGAGCAACGTGTTGACACAATGGAGCAATGTGTTGACACAATGGAGCAGTGTGATGGCACAATGGAGCAATGTGTTGACAAAATGGAGCAGTGGGAGGGCAAAATTTAGAGGAATGGGGGCACAATGTACCAGCATGATGACACAAAGGAGCTGCGTGATGACACAATGTAGCAGCGTGAGGACACAATGGAGCACTGTGATGGCACATTGGAGCATTGTGAGGGAACAATGGAGCAGTGTAATGACACAATGGAGCAGTGTAATGACACAATGGAGCAATGTGATGACACAACGGAGCAGAGTGAAGACAAACTGCAGCAGTACAATGGCACAATGGAACATTGGGATGGCGAAATGCAACTGTGTGAGTGCACAATAGAGCAGCCGGATGAAACAATGGAGTAGTGTGCTGGTAAAATGGAGCAGTGTGATGAAAAACTGGAGCAGTGCGATGACAAAATGGAGCAGTGTGATGATACATTTTATCGATGTGAGGTCACAATGGAGAATTGTGTGTTAAAAATGGAGCAGCGTGATGACACAATGGAGCAGTGTGATGACACAATGGAGAAGTGTGATGGCACAATGTAGGAGTGTGAGGGCAAAATGGAGCAGTGTGAGGGCACAATGCAGCATTGTGAGGGCACAACATGTCACTGTCTGGACACAATGGAGCAGTGTGATGACACAATGAAGAAGGGTGATGACACAATTGATCACTGTAAAGGCACAATTGAGCTGTGTGATCACACAATGGAGCAGTGTGATGGCAAAAAGGAGCAGTGTGATGATTCAATGGAGCAGTGTGATGGCACAATGGAGCAGTGTGATGACAAAATGGAGCAGTGTGATTGCACATGGACCACTGTGATGAAACAATGGAGCAGTGAGATGACAAAACGGAGCAGTGTGATGGCACAATGGAGCAGTGAGATGACACAATTTAGCACTGTGAAGTCACAATGAAGGAATGTGAGGGAACAATGGAGCAGCGTGATGATGCAATGGAGCAGCATGATTAAATATAGCAGTGTGATGACACAATGGAGCAGTGTGAAGACACAATGGAGCAGTGTGATGGTAACATAGAGTAGTGTGATGACACAATGGAGCAGTGTTATGACACAATTTATCAATGTGAGGTCACAATGGAGCATTGTGTGTTAAAAATGGAGCAGTGTGATGACACAATGGAGAAGTGTGATGGTAAAATGGAGCAGTATGATGACACAATGGAGCAGTGTGATGACACAATTTATCAATGTGAGGTCACATTGGAGCATTGTGTTAAAAATGGAGCAGCGTGATGACACACTGGAGCAGCGTGATGACACAATGGAGAAGTGTGATGGCACAATGTAGGAGTGTGAGGGCAAAATGGAGCAGTGTGAGGGCACAAATCAGCATTGTGAGGGCACAATGTGTCACTGTCTGGACACAATGGAGCAGTGTGATGACACAATAAGGCAGTGTGATGGCACAAAGGAGCAGTGTGATAACACAATGGAGCAGGGTGATGACACAATTTAGCATGGTGAGGGCAAAATGGGGCAGCGTGATGACACCATGGAGCACTGTGATGGCACAATGGAGCAGTGTGAGAGCACAATGGATTAGTGTGAGGGCAAAATTGAGCAGAATGAGGGCACAAAGACACCATGTGATGACACATTGGAGTAGTTTGATGACAAAATAAGGCAGTGTTAGGGCACAATGGAGCAGAGTGATGACACAATGGATCAGTGTGATCCACAATGGATCACTATGATGGCACAATTGAGCAGTGTGATCGCACAATGGAGCAGTGTGATGGTACAAAGGAGCATTGTGATGACTTAATGGAGCAGTGTGATGGCACAATGGAGCAGTGTGAAGACACTATGGAGCAGTGTGATTGCATATGGAGCACAGTGATGAAAAAATGAAGCAGTGAAATGACACAATGGAACAGTGTGGTGGCACAATGGAGCAGTGTGATGACACATGGAACAGTGTGATGACAAAATTTACCACTGTGAGGTCACAATGATGCAATGTGAGGGGATAATGGGGCAGTGTGATGACACAATGGAACAGCATGGTGACTGAATATAGCAGTGTGATGACACAATGGAGCAGTGTGATGACACAATGGAGCTGTGTGATGGCACAAAGCAGCATAGTTATGACAGAATGGAGCAGTGAGATGAAACAATGGAGCATTGTGATGGCACAATGGAGCAGTGTCATGACACAATAGAGCAGTGTGATGGCACAATGGAGCATAGTGATGACAGATTGGAGCAGTGAAATGACACAATGGAGCAGTGTGATGGGACAACGGAACAGTGTGATGGCAAAATGGAGCAGTGTGGGGACACAATGAAGCTGTGTGATGAAAAAATTTGCACTGTGGGGTCACAATGGAGCAATGTGAGTTAAAAATGGAGCACCATGATGACACAAAGAATCAGCGTGATGGCACAATGGAGCAGTGTGATGACAAAATGGAGCAGGGTGAGGGCACAATGGAGCAATGTCGGGCACAATGTGGCACTCTGTGGACACAATGGAGCAGTGGGATGACACAATAAGTCAGTGTGAGGGCACAATGGAGGATGGTGATGACACAATGGAGCAGTGTGAGGGCAAAATGGAGCACTGGGTTGGCACAGTGGAGGAATGTGGTCGCACATTATAGCTGTGTGATGACACATGGAGCAGTTTGATGACACAATGGAGAAGTGTGATGGGACAATTGAGCACTGTGATGAAACAATGGAGAAGTGTGATGGGACAATTGAGCACTGTGATGAAACAATGGAGCAGTGAGATGACATAATGGAGCAGTGTGGTGGCACAATGGAGCAAACTTATGACACAATGCAGCAGTGTGATATCACAATGGAGCAGTGTGAGTGCACAATGGAGCAGTGTGTGGTCAAAATGGAGCAGTGTGAGGGCACAATGGATCAGTTTGAAGGCACAATGGACAAATGTGAGGACACAATGGGGCAGTGTGATGACACAATGGAGCAGTATGATGGCACAATGTGGCACTGTGATGGCCCAATGGAGAAGTGTGATTGCACAATGGAGCAGTGTGATGGCAAAATGGAGCCTTGTGATTACACAATGGAGAAGTTTGATGGCATAATGGAGCCATGTGATGACACAACGGAGGACAGTGATTAAAAAATGGAGCAGTGAGATGACACAATATAGCAGTGTGATGGTACAAAGGAGCAGTGTGATGACACAATGAAGCAGTCTGAGGACAAAAATTAGCACTGTGAGGTCACAATGGAGCAATGTGAGGGAAGAATGGAGCAATGTGAGGGAAGAATGGAGCAGGGTGATGACAAAATGGAGCAGTGTGATGGCACAATGGAGCATTGTGATGATAGAATTGAGCAGGGTAATTAAACAATGGAGCAGCGTGATGGCAAAATGGAGCATTGTGATGACACAAGGGAACAGTGTGATGACACAAAAGAGCAATGTGATGACACAATGGAGCATTATGATGAAACAATGGAGCAGTGAGATGACACAATGGAGCAGTGTGATGGCACAATGGAGCAGTGTGTTGACACAATGGAGCAGTGTGAGGCCAAAATTTAGAGGACTGGGGGCACAATGTACCAGCATGATGACAGAAAGGAGCTGTGTGATGACACAATGTAGCAGCGTGAGGACACAATGGAGCACTGTGATGGCACAATGGACCATTGTGAGGGAACAAAGGAGCAGTGTAATGACACAATGGAGCAATGTGATGACACAATGGAGCAGAGTGAAGACAAACTGCAGCAGTGCAATGGCACAATGGAACATTGGGATGGCGAAATGCAACTGTGTGAGTGCACAATGGAGCAGCTGGATGACACAATGGAGCAGTGTGATGGTAAAATGTAGCAGTGTGATGACACAATGGAGCAGTGTGATGACACGGTTTATCAATGTGAGGTCACAATGGAGCATTGTGTTTTAAAAATGGAGCTGCATGATGACACACTGGAGCAGCCAGATGACACAATGGAGAAGTGTGATGGCACAATGTAGTAGTGTGAGTGCAAAATGGAGCAGTGTGAGGGCACAATGCAGCATTGTGAGGGCACAATGTGTCACTGTCTAGACACAATGGAACAGTGTGATGACACATTAAGGCAGTGTGATGGCACAAAGAGCAGTGTTATGACACAATGGAGCAGTGTGATGGCACAATTGAGCATTGAGATGACAGAAAAGAGCAGTGTGATGAGACAATGGAGCAGTGTGATGGCACAATTGAGCATTGAGATGACAGAAAAGAGAAGTGTGGTGTCACAATGGAGCAGTGTGATGACACATGGAGCAGTGTTATGGCACAATGGAGCATTTAGATGACACAATGGAGCAGTGAGATGACAAAATGGAGCAGTGTGAGAACACAATGGTTCAGTGTGATGACAAACTGGAGTAGTGTGCGGCAAAATGGCGCAGTGTGATGAAACATTGGAGCAGTGTAATGACACAATGGAGCAGTGTGATGGCACAATTGAACAGTGTGTTTACACAATGAAGCAGTGTGAGGGCAAAATTTAGCAGAGTGGAGGCACAGTTCAGCAGCGTGATGACACAAAGGAGCTGTGTGATGACACAATGTAGCAGTGTGATGACACAATGGACCAGAGTGCTGGCACATTGGACCATTGTGAGGGAACAATCGAGCAGTGTAATGACACAATGGAGCAATGTGATGACACAATGGAGCAGAGTTAAGACAAAATGCAGCAGTGTAATGTCACAATGGAGCATGGAGATGGCAAACTGGGGCTGTGCGAGTGCAAAATGGAGAAGCCTGATGACACAATGGAGCAGGGTGATTGTAAAATGGAGCTGTGTGATGACACAATGGAGCAATGTGATGACAAAATTTATCAATGTGAGGTCACAATGGAGCATTGTGTGTTAAAAATGGAGCAGCATGATGTCACACTGGAGCAGCGTGATGATAAAATGGAGCAGTGTGACGGCACAATGTAGGAGTGTGAGGGCAAAATGGAGCAGTGTGAGGGCACAATGGAGCATTCTGAGGGCACAATGTGTCACAGTCTGGGCACAATGGAGCAGTGTGTTGATACAATAAGGTAGTGTGACAGCAGAATGGAGCATGGTGATGACACATGGAGCAGTGTGAGGGCACAATAGAGCACTGTGATGTCACAATGGAGCAGCATGATCACATAATGGAGAGTGTGATGGTACAAAGAGCAGTGTTATGACACAATGGAGCAGTGTGATGGCAAAATTGAGCATTGAGATGACAGAAAAGAGCAGTGTGATGAGACAATGGATCAGTGTGATGACACAATTTAACATGGTGAGGGCAAAATGTAGCAGCGTGATGAAACCACGGAGCACTGTGATGGCACAATGGAGCAGTGTGAGAGCACAATGGAGTAGTGCGAGGGCACAATTGAGCAGACTGAGGGCACAAAGACGCTGTGTGATGATACATTGGAGCAGTGTGATGACAAAATAAGGCAGTGTTATGGCACAATGGAGCAGTGTAATGACACAATGCAGCAGTGTGTTGGCACAATGGAACACTGTGATGGCACAATTGAGCAGTGTGATCGCACAATGGAGCAGTGTGATGGCACCAAGTAGCAGTGTGATGACTCAATGGAGCAGTGTGATGGCACAATGAAGCAGTGGGATGACGGAATGGTGCACTGTGATTGCACATGGAGCACTGTGATGAAACATTGGAGCAGTGAGATGACACAGTGGAGCAGTGTGATGGCACAATGGAGCAGTGTGATGACACAATGGAGCAGTGTGATGGCACAATGGAGCAGTGTGATGACACAATAAGGCAGTGTGATGGCACAAAGGAGCAATGTGATAACACAATGGAGCAGTGTGATAGCACAATTGAGCATTGTGATGACAGAAAGGAGCAGTGTGATGAGACAATGGAGCACTGTGATGACACAATTTAGCACGGTGAGGGCAAAATGGAGCAGCGTGATGACACCATGGAGGACTCTGATGGCACAATGGAGCAGTGTGAGAGCACAATGGATTAGTGTGAGGGCACAATTGAGCAGAGTGAGGGCACAAAGACGCCATGTGATGACGCATTGGAGCAGTGTGATGACAAAATAAGGCAGTGTTAGAGCACAATGGAGCAGAGTGATGACACAATGGAGCAGTGTGATCCACAATGGATCACTGTGAGGGCACAATTGAGTGGTGTGATCGCACAATGGAGCAATGTGATGGCACAAAGGAGCATTGTGATGACTCAATGGAGCAGTGTGATGGCACAATTGAGCAGTGTGATGACACAATGTAGCAGTGTGATTGCATATGGAGCACAGTGATGAAACAATGGAGCAGTGAGATGACAAAATGGAACACTGTGGTGGCACAGAGGAGCAGCGTGATGACACATGGAACAGTGTGATGACAAAATTTAGCACTGTGAGGTCACAGTGAAGCAATGTGAGGGAATAATGGAGCAGTGTGATGACACAATGGAACAGCATGGTGACTGAATATAGCAGTGTGATGACACAATGGAGCAGTGTGATGACACAATGGAGCAGTGTGATGGCACAATGGAGCAGTGTGAGGGCACAATGGAGCAGTGTGATGACACAATGAAGCAGTGTGATGACAAAATTTGCACTGTGAGTTCACAATGGAGTAATGTGAGTTAAAAATGGAGCACCGTGATGACACAATGAAGCAGCATGATGACACAATGGAGCAGTGTGATGGCACTATGGAGCAGTGTGAGGGCAAACCGAAGCAGGGTGAGGGCACAATGGAGCAATGTCAGGCTCAATGTGGCACTCTGTGGACACAATGCCGCAGTCGGATGACACAATAAGGCAGTATGAAGGCACAATGGAGCATGCTGATTACACAATGCAGCAGTGTGAGCGCAAAATGAAGCACTGGGTTGGCACAATGGAGGAATATGATCGCACAATATAGCAGTGGGATGAAACAATGGAGCAGGATGATGACACAATGGAGCAGTGTGATGGCACAACGAATCAGTGTGATTACACAATTTACAATGGTGAGGGCAAAATGGAGCACTGTGATGACACCACAGAGCAGAGTGATGGAACAATGGAGCAGAGTGCGAGCAAAATGGAGCAGTGTGTGGGCACAATGGAGTAGTGTGAGGGCAAAATAGGGCAGTGTGATGACACAATGGAGCAATATGATGGCACAATGGAGCCTTGTGATTACACAATGGAGAAGTGTTACAGCAGAATGGAGCAGTGCGAGGACACAATGGAGCAGTGTCATGGCACAATGGAGCACTGTGATTAAACAATGGAGCAGTGAGATGACACAATCTAGCAGTGTGATGGTAAAGTGGAGCCATGTGATGATACAATGGAGCAGTGTGATGACAAAATTTAGCACTGTGAGGTCACAATGGAGCAATGTGAGGGAAGAATGGAGCAGGGTGATGACACAGTGGAGCAGTTTCATGACACAATGGAGCAGTGTGATGGCACAGTGGAGCATTGTGATGATAGAATTGAGCAGGGTAATTAAACAATGGAGAATAGTGATGGCACAATGGAGCATTGTGAAGACACAAGGGAACAGTGTGATGACACAAAGAAGCAATGTGATGACACAATGGAGCATTGTGATGAAACAATGGAGCAGGGAGATGACACAATGGAGCAGTGTGATGGCAAAATGGAGCAGTGTGTTTACACAATGGAACAGTGTGAGGGCAAAATTTAGAGGACTGGGGGCACAATGTACCAGCATAACGACACAAAGGAGCTGCGTGATGACACAATGCAGCAGCGTAAAGACACAATTGAGCACTGTGATGGCACATTGTACCATTGTGAGGGAACAATGGAGCAGTGTAATGACACAAAGGAGCAATGTGATGACATAATGGAGCAGAGTGAAGACAAAATGCAGCAGTGTAATGGCACAATGGAGCATTGGGATGGCTAAATGGCTCTGTGCACAATGGAGTAGCCAGATGACACAATGGAGCAGTGTGATGGTAAAATGAAGTAATGTGGTGACACAATGGAGCAGTGTGATGAGAAAATTTATCAATGTGAGGTCATAATGGAGCACTGTGTGTTAAAAATGGAGCAGCGTGATGACACACTGGTGCAGCGTGATGGCACAATGGAGAAGTGTAATGGCACAATGTAGGAGTGTGAGCGCAAAATGGAGCAGTGTGAGGGCACAATCCAGCATTGTGAGGGCACAATGTTTCACTGTCTGGGCACAACGGAGCAGTGTGATGACACAATAAGGCAGTGTGATGGCACAAAGGAGCAGAAAGATGACACGATGGAGCAGTGTCATGGCACAATTGAGCATTGTAATGACAGAAAGGGGCAGTGTAATGAGACAACGGAGAAGTGTGATGAAAAAATTTAGCACGGTGAGGGCAAAATGGAGCAGCGTGATGACACCATGGAGCACTGTGATGGCACAATGGAGCAGTATGACAGCAAAATGGAGTAGTGTGAGGGCACAGTTGAGCAGAGTGAGGGCACAAAGATGCCGTGTGATGACACAATGGAGCAGTGTGATGACAAAATTAGGCAGTGATAGGGCAAAATGGAGCAGTGTGATGACAAAATGGAGCAGTGTGATGTCACAATGGATCACTGTGATGGCACAATTGAGCAGTGTGATCGCACAATGGAGCAGTGTGATGGAACAAAGGTGCAGTGTAATGACTGAATGGAGCAGTGTGATGGCACAATGGAGCAGTGTGATGACACAATGGAGCACTGTGATGACATAATTTACCAATGTGAGGTCACAATGGAGCATTGTGTGTTAAAAATGGAGCAGTGTGATGACACACTGGAGCAGCGTGATGAGACAATGGAGAAGTGTGATGGCATAATGTAGGAATGTGAGGGCAAAGTGGAGCAGTGTGAGGGCACAATGCAGCATTGTGAGGGCACAATGTGTCACTGTCTGGACTCAATGCAGATGTGTGATAACACAATAAGTCAGTGTGATGGTACAAAGGAGCAGTGTGATGACACAATGGAGCAGTGTGATGGCATTGGAGCACAGTGATGAAACAATGGAACAGTGAGATGACACAATGGAGCAGTGTGATGGCATTGGAGCACAGTGATGAAACAATGGAACAGTGAGATGACACAATGGAACAGTGTGATTGCACAGTGGAGTAGTGTGATGAAACATGGAACAGTGCAATGACAAAATTTAGCACTGTGAGGTCACAATGAAGCAATGTGAGGGAATAAATGAGCAGTGTGATGACACAATGGAGCAGCATGATGACTGAATATAGCAGTGTGATGACACAGTGGAGCAGTGTCATGACACAATGGAGCTGTGTGATGGCACAAAGGAGCATAGTGATGAAAGAATGGAACAGTGAGATGACACAATGGAGCAATGTGATGGCACAATAGAGAAGTGTGATGGCACAATTGAGCATTGAGATGACAGAAAGGAGCAGTGTGATGAGACAATGGAGCAGTGTGATGACACAATTTAGCACGGCACGGGCAAAATGGAGCAGCGTGATGAAACCATGGAGCACTGTGATGGCACAATGGAGCAGTGTGAGAGCACAATGGAGTAGTGTGAGGGCACAATGGAGCAGAGTGAGAGCAAAGACTCCGTGTGATGACACAATGGAGCAGTGTGTTGACACAATAGGGCAGTGTTAGGGCACAGTGGACAAGTGTGAGGACACAGTGGAGCAGTTGGATGACACAATTGAGCAGTGCGCTGGCACAAGGAATCAGTGTGATGACACAATGCAGCAGGGTGATAACAAAATTTACCACGGTGAGGGCAAAATGGAGCACTATGATGACACCATAGAGCAGAGTGATGGAACAATGGGGCAGAGTGAGAGCACAAGGGAGCAGTGTGTGGGCACAATGGAGTTGTGTGAGGGCAAAATAGGGCAGTGTGATGAAACAATGGTGCAGTATGATGGCACAATGTAGCATTGTGATGGAACAATGGAGCAGTGTGATTGCACAATGGAGCAGTGTGATGGCTCAATGGAGCCTTGTGATTACACAATGGAGAAATGTGATGGCACAATGGAGCAGTGTGATGGCACAATGGAGCTGTGTGATGGCACAATGGAGCACTGTGATTAAACAATGGAGTAGAGAGATGACACAATCTAGCAGTGTGATGGCACAATGGAGCAGTGTGATGACACAATTCAGCAGTGTGATGACAAAATTTAGCACGGTGAGGACACAATGGAGCAATGTGAGGGAAGAATGGAGCAGGGTCATGATACAATGGAGTAGTGTGATGACACAATGGAGCAGTGTGATGGCACAGTGGAGCATTGTGATGATAGAATTGAGCAGGGTAATTAAACAATGGATCAGTGTCATGGCACAATGTTGCATGGTGATGACACAAGGGAACAATGTGAGGACACAAAAGTGCAATGTGATGACACAATGGAGCATTGTGATGAAACAATGGAGCAGTGTAATGACACAATGGAGCAATGTGATGACACAATGGAGCAGAGTGAAGACAAACTGCAGCAGTGCAATGGCACAATGGAACATTGGGATGACGAAATTGAACTGTGTGAGTGCCCAATAGAGCAGCAGGATGACACAATGGAGCAGTGCGATGGTAAAATGGAGCAGGGTGATGACACAATGGAGCAGTGTGATGACACAATTTATCAATGTGAGGTACGAATGGAGCATTGTGTGTTAAAAATGGAGCAGCGTGATGACACACTGGAGCAGTGTGAAGACACAATGGAGAAGTGTGATGACACAATGTAGGAGTGTGAGGGCAAAATGGAGCAGTGTGAGGGCACAATGCAGCATTGTGAGGGCACAATGTGTCATTTTCTGGAAACAATGGAGCAGTGTGATGACACAATGGAGAATGGTGTTGGCACAATTGATCACTGTAATGGCACAATTGAGCAGTGTGATTGCACAATGGAGAATGGTGTTGGCACAATTGATCACTGTAATGGCACAATTGAGCAGTGTGATTGCACAATGGAGAAGTGTGATGGCACAAATGAGCAGTGTGATGACTCAATGGAGCAGTGTGATGGCACAATGTTGCAGTGTGATGACACAATGGAGCAGTGTGATTGCACACGGAGCACTGTGATGAAACAATGGAGCAGTGAAATGACACAATGGAGCAGTGTGATGGCACAATGGAGCAGTGTGATGACAAAATTTAGCACTGTGAAGTCACAATGAAGCAATGTGAGGGAACAATGGAGCAGTGTGATGACACAACGGAGCAGCATGATTAAATATAGCAGTGTGATGACACAATGGAGCAGTGTGAAGAAACAATGGAGCAGTGTGATGGTAACATGGAGCAGAGTGATGACACAATGGAGCAGTGTGATGACAAAATTTATCAATGTGAGGTCACAATGGAGCATTGTGTGTTAAAAATGGAGCAGTGTGATGGCACAATGGAGCAATGTGATGACACAATGGAGCAGTGTGATTGCACATGGAGCACTGTGATTAAACAATGGGGCAGTGAGATGACACAACGGAGCAGTGTGATGGCACAATGGAGCAGTGTGATGACAAAAATTTAGCACTGTGAAGTCACAATGAAGCAATGTGAGGGAGCAATGGAGCAGCGTGATGACACAATGGAGCAGCGATTAAATATAGCAGTGTGATGACACAATGGAGCAGTGTGAAGACACAATGGAGCAGTGTGATGGTAACATGGAGCAATGTGATGACAAAATGGAGCAGTGAGATGACACAATTTATCAATGTGAGGTCACAATGGAGCATTGTGTGTTAAAAATGGAGTAGTATGATGACACAATGGAGCAGTGTGATGACACAATTTATCAATGTGAGGTCACATTGGAGCATTGTGTGTTAAAAATGGAGCAGCATGATGACACACTGGAGCAGCATGATGACACAATGGAGAAGTGTGATGGCACAATGTAGGAGTGTGAGCTCAAAATGGAGCAGTGTGAGGGCACAATTCAGCATTGTGAGGGCACAATGTGTCACTGTCTGCACACAATGGAGCAGTGTGATGACACAATAAGGCAGTGTGATGGCACAAAGGAGCAATGTGATAACACAATGGAGCAGTGTGATAGCACAATTGAGCATTGTGATGACAGAAAGGAGCAGTGTGATGAGACAATGGAGCACTGTGATGACACAATTTAGCACGGTGAGGGCTAAATGGAGCAGCGTGATGACACCATGGAGCACTCTGATGGCACAATGGAGCAGTGTGAGAGCATAATGGATTAGTGTGAGGGCACAATTGAGCAGAGTGAGGGCACAAAGACGCCATGTGATGACGCGTTGGAGCAGCGTGATGACAAAATAAGGCAGTGTTAGGGCACAATGGAGCAGAGTGATGACACAATGGAGCAGTGTGATCCACAATGGATCACTGTGAGGGCACAATTGAGTGGTGTGATCGCACAATGGAGCAATGTGATGGCACAAAGGAGCATTGTGATGACTCAATGGAGCAGTGTGATGGCACAATTGAGCAGTGTGATGAAACAATGTAGCAGTGTGATTGCATATGGAGCACAGTGATGAAACAATGGAGCAGTGAGATGACAAAATGGAACACTGTGGTGGCACAGTGGAGCAGCGTGATGACACATGGAACAGTGTGATGACAAAATTTAGCACTGTGAGGTCATGATGAAGCAATGTGAGGGAATAATGGAGCAGTGTGATGACACAATGGAACAGCATGGTGACTGAATATAGCAGTGTGATGACACAATGGAGCAGTGTGATGACACAATGAAGCTGTGTGATGGCACAAAGCAGCATAGTGATGACATAATGGAGCAGTGAGATGACACAATGGAGCATTGTGATGGCACAATGGAGCAGTGTCATGACAAAATGGAGCAGTGTGATGGCACAACGGAGCATAGTGATAACAGATTGGAGCAGTGAAATGACACAATGGAGAAGTGTGATGGGACAATGGAACAGTGTGATGGCAAAATGGAGCAGTGTCTTGACACAATGAAGCCGTGTGATGACAAAATTTGCTCTGTGCGGTCACAATGGAGCAATGTGAGTTAACAATGGAGCACCGTGATGACAGAAATAATCATTGTGATGGCACAATGGAGCAGTTTGATGGCAAAACGGAGCAGGGTGAGGGCGCAATGGAGCAATGTCAGGCACAATGTGGCACTCTGTGGACACAATGGAGCAGTGGGATGACACAATAAATCAGTGTGAGGGCACAATGGAGGATGGTGATGACACAATGGAGCAGTGTGAGGGCAAAATGGAACACTGGGTTGGCACAGTGGAGGAATGTGATCGCACAATATAGCTGTGTGAGGACACAATGGAGCAGTGTGATGACACAATGGAGAAGTGGGATGGAAAAATTGAGCATTGTGATGACAAAAAGGGCAGTGTGCTGACACAATGGAGCAGTGTGATGGGACAATTGAACACTTTGATGAAACAATGGAGCAGTGAGATGACATAATGGAGCAGTGTGGTGGCACAGTGGAGCAGACTTATGACACAATGCAGCAGTGTGATATCACAATGGAGCAGTGTGAGTGCACAATGGAGCAGTGTGTGGTCACAATGGAGCCATGTGAGGGCACAATGGATCAGTTTGCAGGCACAATGGACAAGTGTGAGGACACAGTGGGGCAGTGTGATGACACAATGGAGCAGTGTGATGACAGAATGGAGCAGTGTGATGGCACAACGAATCAGTGTGATGACACAATGGAGCAGGGTGATGACACAATTTATGACAGTGAGGGCAAAATGGAGCACCGAGATGACACCATAGTGCAGTGTGACGGAACAATGGAGCAGAGTGAGAGCACAATGGAGCATTGTGTGGGCACAATGGCATAGTGTGAGAGCAAAATTGGACTGTGAGATGACACAATGGAGCAGTATGATGGCACAATGTAGCATTGTGATGGCACAATGGAGCAGTGTGTTCGCACAATGGAGCAGTGTGATGGCAAAATGGAGCCTTGTAATTATGCAATGGAAAAGTGTGATGGCATAATGGAGCCATGTGATGACACAATGGAGCAATGTGATTAGATAATGGAGCACTGAGATGACACAATATAGCAGTGTGATGATACAATGGAGCAGTGTGATGACACAATGGAGAAGTGTGATGACACAAAGGAGCAGTGTGATGACAAAATTTAGCACTGTGAGGTCACAATAGAGCAATGTGAGGAAGAATGGAGCAGGGTGATGACACAATGGAGCAGTGTGATGGCACAGTGGAACATTGTGATGATAGAATTGAGCAGGGTAATTAAACAATGGAGCAGTGTGATGGCAAAATGGAGCATTGTGATACACAAGGGAACAGTGTGATGACACAAATGAGCAATGTGATGACACAATGGAGCATTGTGATGAAACAATGGAGCAATGAGATGACACAATGGAGCAGTGTGATGGCACAATGGAGCAGTGTGTTGACACAATGGAACAATGTGAGGCCAAAATTTAGAGGACTGGGGGCACAATGTACCAGCATGATGACAAAAAGGAGCTGCGTGATGACACAATGTAGCAGCGTGATGACACAATGGAGCACTGTGATGGCACAATGGACCATTGTGAAGGAACAATGGAGCAGTGTAATGACACAATGGAGCAATGTGATGACACAATGGAGCAGAGTTAAGACAAAATGCAGCAGTGTAATAGCACAATGGAGCATTGGGATGGCTAAATGGAACTGTGTGAGTGCACAATGGAGCAGCCGGATGACACAATGGAGCAGTGTCATGGTAAAATGTAGCAGTGTGATGACACAATGGAGCAGTGTGATGACACGGTTTATCAATGTGAGGTCACAATGGAGTGTTGTGTTTTAAAAATGGAGCAGCATGATGACACACTGGAGCAGCGTGATGTCATAATGGAGAAGTGTAATGGCACAATGTAGGAGTGTGAGGGCAAAATGGAGCTGTGTGGGCACAATTCAGCATTGTGAGGGCACAATGTGTCACTCTCTGGACACAATGGAGCAGTGTGATGGCACAAGGAGCAGTGTGATGACACAAAGGAGCAGTGTGATGGCACAATTGAGCATTGAGATGACAGAAAGAAGCACTATGATGAGACAATGGAGAAGTGTGATGACACAATTTAGCACAGTGAGGGAAAAATGGAGCAGCGTGATGAAACCATGGAGCACTGTGATGGCACAATGGAGCAGTGTTAGAGCACAATGGAGTAGTGTGATGGCACAATTGAGCAGAGTGATGGCATAAAGATGCCGTGTGATGATACCTTGGAGCAGTGTGATGACAAAATAAGGCAGTGTTATGGCACAATGACGCAGTGTGATGACACAATGTAGCAGTGTGTTGGCACAATGGATCACTGTGATGGCACAATTGAGCAGTGTGATCGCACAATGGAGCAGTGTGATGGCAACAAGGAGCAGTGTGATGACTCAATGGAGCAGTATGATGGCACAATGAAGCAGTGGGATGATGGAATGGAGCAGTGTGATTGCACATGGAGCACTGTGATGAAACAATGGAGCAGTGAGATGACACAATGGAGTAGTGTGATGACACAATTTAGCACTGTGAATTCACAATGAAGCAATGTGAGGGGACAATGCAGCAGGGTGATGATACAATGGAGCAACATGATTAAATATAGCAGTGTGATGACACAATGGAGCAGTGTAAAAACACAATGAAGCAGTGTGATGGTAAAATGGAGGACTGTGATGACACAATGGAGCAGTGTGATGACACAATTTATCAATGTGAGGTCACAATGGAGCATTGTGTGTTAAAAATTGAGCAGCGTGATGAAACACTGCAGCAGAGTATTGACACAATGGAGAAGTGTGATGGCACAATATAGGATTGTGAGGGCAAGATGGAGCAGTGTGAGGGCACAATGCAGCATTCTGAGGGCACAGTGTGTCACTGTCTGGACACAATGGAGCAGTGTGATGACACAATAAGGCAGTGTGATGGCACAAAGGAGCAGTGTGATGACACAAATTAGCACGGTGAGGGCAAAATGGAGCAGCGTGATGAAACCATGGAGCACTGTAATGGCACATGGAGCAGTGTGAGAGCAAAATGGAGTAGTATGAGGGCACAATTGAGCAGAGTGAGGGCACAAAAATGCCGTGTGATGACACATTGGAGTAGTGTGATGACAAAATAAGGCAGTGTTAGGGCACAATGGAGCAGTTTGATGACCCAATGGAGCAGTGTGATGGCACAATGGATCACTGTCATGGCACAATTGAGCAGTGAGACCGCAAAATGGAGCAGTGTGATGGCACAAAGGAGCAGTGTGATGACTCAATGGAGCAGTGTGATGGCACATTGGAGCAGTGTGATTGCATATGGAGCACTGTGATGAAAGAATGGAGCACTTAGATGACACAATGGAACAGGGTGATGGCACAATGGTGCAGTGTGTTGACACATGGAAAAGAGGGATGACAAAATTTAGCACTGTGAGTTCACAATGAAGCAATGTAAGGGATTAATGGTGCAGTGTGATGACACAATGGAGCAGCATGATGACTAAATATAGCAGTGTGATGACACCATGGAGCATAGTGATGACAATATGGAGCCATGTGATCGCACAACGGAGCATAGTGATGACAGAATGGAGCAGTGAGATGACACAATGGAGCATTGTGATGGCTCAATGGAGCAGTGTGATGACACAATGGAGCAGTGTGATTGCATATGGAGCACTGTGATGATACAAGGAACAAAGTGATGACAAAATTTAGCAGTGAGATTTCACAATGAAGCAATGTGAGGGAATAATGGAGCAGTGTGATGACACAGTGGATCAGCATGATGACCGAATATAGCAGTGTGATGACACCATGGAGCATAGCGATGACAATATGGAGCCGTGTGATGGCACAACAGAGCATAGTGATGACAGAATGGAGCAGTGAGATGACACAATGGAGCATTGTGATGGCTCAATGGAGCAGTGTGATGACACAATTGAGCAGTATGATGGGACAACAGAGCATAATGATGACAGAATGGAGCAGTGAAATGACACAATGGAGCAGTGTGATGGCACAATGGAGCAGTGTGATGGCACAATGGAGCAGTGTGATGACACAATGAAGCAGTGTGATGACAAAATATGCGCTGTGAGGTCACAATGGAGCAATGTGAGTTAACAATGGAGCAACGTGATGACACAATGAAGCAGCATGATGACACAATGGAGTAGTGTGAGGGCACAATGGAGCAGTGTGAGGGCACAATGGAGCAGTGTGATGACACAATGAAGCTGTTTGATGGTACAAAGGAGCATAGTGATGACAGAATGGAGCAGTGAGATGACACATGGAGCATTGTGATGGCACAATGGAGCAGTGTGACACAATGGAGCATTGTTACAGCACACGGGAGCAGTGTGATGACAAAATGGTGCAGTATGATGGCACATCGGAGCATAGTGATGGCAGATTGGAGCAGTGGGATGACACAATAAGTCAGTGTGAGGGCACAATGGAGCATGGTGATTACACAATGGAGCAGTCAGAGGGCAAAATGGAGCACTGGGTTGGCACAATGGAGGAATATTATCGCACAATATAGCAGTGTGATGACACATTGGAGCAGTGTGATAACAAAATGGAGAAGTGTGATGGAAAAATTGAGCATTGTGATGAAAAAATGAGCAGTGTGATGACACAATAGAGCAGTGTGATGGCACAATTGAGCACTGTGATGAAACAATAGAGCAGTGAGATGACATAATGGAGCAGTGTGGTGGCACAATTGAGCAGACTTATGACACAATGCAGCAGTGTGATATCACAATGGAGCAGTGTCAATGCACAATGGAGCAGTGTGTGGTGACAATGGAGCAGTGTGAGGGCAAAAAGGATCAGTTTGAGGGTACAATGGACAAGTGTGAGGACACAGTGGGGCAGAATGATGACACAATGGAGCAGTGTGATGTCAAAATGAATCAGTGTGATGACACAATGGAACAGGGTGATGACACAATTTACGACGGTGAGGGCAAAATGCAGCACCGTGATGACACCATAGAGCAGTGTGATGGAACAATGGAGTAGAGTGAGAGCAAAAATGGAGCAGTGTGTGGGCACAATGAAGTATTGTTAGAGCAAAATAGGGCAGTATGATGACACAATGGAGCAGTATGGTGGCACAATGGAGCAGTGTGATGGCACAATGGAGCAGTGTGATCGCACAATGGAGCAGTGTAATGGCAAAATGGAGCCTTGTGATTACACAATGGAGAAGTGTGATGGCACAATGGAACAGTGTGATGACACGATGGAGCACTGTGATTAAACAGTGGAGCAGTGAGATGACACAATCTAGCAGTGTGATGGCAAAATTGAGCAGTGTGATTACACAATGGAGCAGTGTGATGACACAATGGAGCAGTGTGATGACACATTTATCAATGTGAGGTCACAATGGAGCAATGTGAGGGAAGAATGGAGCAGAGTGATGATACAATGGAGCAGTGTGATGACACAATGGAGCAGTGTGATGGCACAGTGGAGCATTGTGATGATAGAATTGAGCAGGGTAATTAAACAATGGAGAAGTGTGATGGCACAATGGAGCATTTTGATGACACAAGGGAACAGTGTGATGACACAAATGAGCAACGTGATGACAAAATGGAGCATTGTGATGAAACAATGGAGCAGGGAGATGACACAATGGAGCAGTGTGATGGCACAAGGGAGCAGTGTGTTGACACAATAGATCATTGTGAGGGCAAAATTTAGAGGAATGGGGGCACAATGTACCAGCATGATGACACAAAAGAGCTGTATGATGACAAAATGTAACAGCGTGAGGACACAATGGAGCACTGTGATGGCTCATTGGACCATTGTGAGGGAACAATGGAGCAGTGTGATGACACAATGGACCAGAATGAAGACAAAATGCAGCAGTGTAATGGCACAATGGAGCATTGGGATGGCTAAATGGAGCGGTGTGAATACACAATGGAGCAGCCAGATGACACAATGGAGCAGTGTGATGGAAAAATGGAGCAGTGTGATGACACAATGGAGCACTGTGATGACACAATTTATGAATGTGAGGTCACAATGGAGCATTGGGTGTTAAAAATGGAGCAGCGTGATGACACACTGGAGCAGCGTGATGACACAATGGTGAAGTGTAATGGCACAATGCAGGCATGTGAGGGCAAAATGGATCAGTGTGAGAGCACAAGGCAGGATTATGACGGCACAATGTATCACTGTCTGGACACAATGTTTGATGACACAATAAGGCAGTGTGAGGTCACAATAGAGCATTGTGATGACAGAAATGTGCAGTGTGATGACACAATTTAGCACAGTGAGGGCAAAATGGAGCAGGGTGATGAAACCATGGAGCACTGTGACTGCACAATGGAGCAGTGTGAGAGCACAATGGAGTAGTGTGAGGGCACAGTTGAGCACAGTGAGGGCACAAAGTCACCATGTGATGACACATTGGAGCAGTGTGATGACAAAATAAGGCAGTGTTAGGGCAAAATAGAGCAGTGTGATGACACAATGGACCAGTGTGTTGACAAAATGGATCACTGTGATGGCACAACTGAGCAGTGTGAAGGCACAATGGAGCAGTGTGATGGCACAATGAAGCAGTGCGATGACAAAAAGGAGCAGTGTGATCGCACATGGAGCACTGTGATGAAACAATGGAGCAGTGAGATGACACAATGGAGCAGTGTGATGGCACAATGGAGCAGTGTGATGACACAATTTAGTACTGTGAAGTCACAATGAAGCAATGTGAGGGAACAATGGAGCAGCGTGATGACACAATGGAGCAGCATGATTACATATAGCAGTGTGATGACAAAAAGGAGCAGTGTGAAGACACAATGGAGCAGTGTGATGGTAAAATGGAGCAGTGTGATGACACAATGGAGCAGTGTGATGACACAATATATGAATGTGAGGTCACAATGGTGCATTGTGTGTTAAAAATGGAACAGCGTGATGACACACTGGAGCAGCGTGAGGACAAAATGGAGAAGAGTGATGGCACTATGTAGGAGTGTGAGGGCAAAATGGAGCAGAGTGAGCGCACAATGGAGCATTGTTGTGCACAATGTGGCACACTGTGGACACAATGGAGTAGAGGGATGACACAATAAGGCAGTGTTAGGGCAAATGGAGCATGGCGATGACACAATGGAGCAGTGTGAGGGCAAAATGGAGCACTGGGTTGGCATAATGGAGGAATGTCATCGCAAAATATACCAGTGTGATGACACAATGGAGTAGTGTGATGGAAAAATTGAGCATTGTGATGACAAAAAGAGCAGCGTGATGGCACAATTGAGCACTGTGTTGAAACAATGGAGCAGTGAGATAACATAATGGAGCAGTGTGATGGCACAATGGACCAGCCTTATGACACAATGCAGCAGTGTGATATCACAAAGGAGCAGTGTGAGTGCACAATGGAGCAATGTGTGGTCACAATGGAGCAGTG
>VZQC01003549.1:660520-681918 GCA_009823505.1 Rhizomys pruinosus
TGTGATGGCACAACGGAGCATAGTGATGGCAGATTGGAGCAGTGAAATGACACAATGGAGAAGTGTGATGGCACAATGGAGCACTGTGATGGCAAAATGGAGAAGTGTGGTGACACAATGAAGCCGTGTGATGACAAAATTTGCTCTGTGGGGTCACAATGGAGCAATGTGAGTTAACAATGGTGGACCGTGATGACACAGAGAATAAGCGTGATGACATAATGGAGCAGTGTGATGGCACAATGGAGCAGTGTGATGGCAAAATGGAGCAGGGTGAGGGCACAATGGAGCAATGTCGGGCACAATGTGGCACTCTGTGGACACAATGGAGCAGTGCAATGACACAATAAGTCAGAGTGAGGGCACAATGGAGGATGGTGATGACACAATGGAGGAGTGTGAGGGCAAAATGGAGCACTGGGTTGGCACAGTGGAGGAATGTGATTGCACAATATAGCTCTGTGATGACACAATGGAGCAGTGTGATGACACAATGGAGAAGTGTGATGGAAAAATTGAGCATTGTGATGACAAAAAGGGCAGTGTGCTGACACAATGGAGCAATGTGATGGTACAATTGAACACTGTGATGAAACAATGGAGAAGTGAGATGACATAATGGAGCAGTGTGGTGGCACAATGGAGCAAACTTATGACACAATGCAGCAGTGTGATATCACAATGGAGCAGTGTGAGTGCACAATGGAGCAGTGTGAGGGCACAATGGATCAGTTTGCAGGCACAATGGACAAGTGTGAGGACACAATGGAGCAGTGTGATGGCACAACGAATCAGTGCAATGACACAATGGAGCAGGGTGATGACACAATTTATGACAGTGAGGGCAAAATGGAGCAGGGTGATGAAACCATGGAGCACTGTGACTGCACAATGGAGCAGTGTGAGAGCACAATGGAGTAGTGTGAGGGCACAGTTGAGCACAGTGAGGGCACAAAGTCACCGTGTGATGACACATTGGAGCAGTGTGATGACAAAATAAGGCAGTGTTAGGGCAAAATAGAGCAGTGTGATGACACAATGGACCAGTGTGTTGACAAAATGGATCACTGTGATGGCACAACTGAGCAGTGTGAAGGCACAATGGAGCAGTGTGATGGCACAATGAAGCAGTGCGATGACAAAAAGGAGCAGTGTGATCGCACATGGAGCACTGTGATGAAACAATGGAGCAGTGAGATGACACAATGGAGCAGTGTGATGGCACAACGGAGCAGTGTGATGACACAATTTAGTACTGTGAAGTCACAATGAAGCAATGTGAGGGAACAATGGAGCAGCGTGATGACACAATGGAGCAGCATGATTACATATAGCAGTGTGATGACAAAAAGGAGCAGTGTGAAGACACAATGGAGCAGTGTGATGGTAAAATGGAGCAGTGTGATGACACAATGGAGCAGTGTGATGACACAATATATGAATGTGAGGTCACAATGGAGCATTGTGTGTTAAAAATGGAACAGCGTGATGACACACTGGAGCAGCGTGAGGACAAAATGGAGAAGAGTGATGGCACTATGTAGGAGTGTGAGGGCAAAATGGAGCAGAGTGAGCGCACAATGGAGCATTGTTGTGCACAATGTGGCACACTGTGGACACAATGGAGTAGAGGGATGACACAATAAGGCAGTGTTAGGGCAAATGGAGCATGGCGATGACACAATGGAGCAGTGTGAGGGCAAAATGGAGCACTGGGTTGGCATAATGGAGGAATGTCATCACAAAATATACCAGTGTGATGACACAATGGAGTAGTGCGATGGAAAAATTGAGCATTGTGATGACAAAAAGAGCAGCGTGATGGCACAATTGAGCACTGTGTTGAAACAATGGAGCAGTGAGATAAC
Organism: Rhizomys pruinosus; assembly: GCA_009823505.1. Lineage (NCBI taxonomy): Eukaryota > Metazoa > Chordata > Mammalia > Rodentia > Spalacidae > Rhizomys > Rhizomys pruinosus. Next base: position 662,389 of record VZQC01003549.1, read on the forward strand.
ATAATGGAGCAGTGTGATGGCACAATGGACCAGCCTTATGACACAATGCAGCAGTGTGATATCACAAAGGAGCAGTGTGAGTGCACAATGGAGCAATGTGTGGTCACAATGGAGCAGTGTGAGAGCACAATGGATCAGTGTGATGGCACAATGGACAAGTGTGAGGACACAGTGGGGGGTGTGATGACACAATGGAGCAATGTGATGGCACAATGAATCAGTGTGATGACACAATGGAGCAGGGTGATAACACAATTTACGACGGTGAGGGCAAAATGGAGCACCGTGATGACACCATAGAGCAGTGTGATGGAACAATGGAGCAGAGTGAGAGCACAATTGAGTAGTGTGTGGGCACAATGGAGTAGTGTGAGGGCAAAATTGGGCAGTGTGATGACACAATGGAGCAGTGTGATGACAAAATGGATCTGTGTGATGGCACAAAGGAGCACAGTGATGACAGAATGGAGCAGTGAGATGACACAATGGAGCATTGTCATGGCACAATGGAGCAGTGTGAAGACACAATGGAGCAGTGTGTTGGCACAACGAGCATAGTGATGACAGAATGGAGCAGTGAAATGACACAATGGAGCAGTGTGATGGCACAATGGTGCAGTGTGATGTCACAATGGTGCAGTGTGATGGCATAATGGAGCAGTGTGATGACAGAATGAAACAGTGTGATGACAAAATTTGCACTGTGAGGTCACAATGGAGCAATGTTAGTTAACAATGGAGCACCGTGATGACAAAATGAAGCAGTGTGATGACACAATGGAGCAGTGTGATGGCACAATGGAGTAGTGTGAGGGCAAAACAGAGCAGGGTGAGGGCAAAATGGAGGAATGTCGGGCACAATGCGGCACTCTGTGGACACAATGGATCAGTGGGATGACACAATAAGGCAGTGTGAGGGCACAATGGAGCATGGTGATGACACATTGGAGCAGTGTGAGGGCAAAAAGGAGCACTGTGTTGGCATAATGGAGGAATGTGATGGCAAAATATAGCAGTGTGATGACACAATGGAGCAGTGCGATGACACAATGGAGTAGTGTGATGGAAACATTGAGAATTGTGATGACACAAAGAGCAGTGTGATGACACAATGGAGCAGTGTGATGGCACAATGAGCAGCCTTATGACACAATGCAGCAGTGTGGTGTTACAAAGGAGCAGTGTGAGTGCACAATGGAGCAGCGTGTGGTCACAATGGAGCAGTGTGAGGGCGCAATGAATCAGTGTGAGGGCAAAAGGTACAAGTGTGAGGACACAGTGGGGCAGTGTGATGACACAATGGAGCAGTGTGATGGCACAACGAATCAGTGTGATGACACAATGTAGTAGGGTGATGACACAATATACGATGGTGAGGGCAAAATGGAGAACCGTTATGACACCATAGAGCAGAGTGATGGAATAAAGGAGCAGAGTGCAAGCACAATGGAGCAGTGTGTGGGCACAATGGAGTAGTGTGAGGGCAAAATAGGTCAGTGTGATGACACAATGGTGCAGTATGATGGCACAAAGTAGCATTGTGATGGCACAATGGAGCAGTGTGATTGCACAGTGGAGCAGTGTGATGGCTCAATGGAGCCTTGTGATTACACAATGGAGCAGTGTGATGGCACAAAGGAGCAGTGTGATGACTCGATGGAGCAGTGTGATGGCACAATGGAGCAGTGTGATGACACAATGGAGCAGTGTGATTGCACATGGAGCACTGTGATGAAACAATGGTGCAGTGAGATGAAACAACGGAGCAGTGTGATGGCACAATGGAGCAATGTGATGACAAAATTTAGCACTGTGAAGTCACAATGAAGCAATGTGAGGGAGCAATGGCGCAGCGTGATGACACAATGGAGCAGCATGATTAAATATAGCAGGGTGATGACACAATGGAGCAGTGTGAAGACACAATGGAGCAGTGTGATGGTAACATGGAGCAGTGTGATGACACAATTTATCAATGTGAGGTCACAGTGGAGCATTGTGTGTTAAGAATGGAGCAGAGTGATGACACAATGGAGCAGTGTGATAGTAAAATAGAGCAGTTTGATGACAAAATGGAGCAGTGTGATGACTCAATTTAGCAATGTGAGGTCACAATGGAGCATTGTGTGTTAAAAATGGAGCAGCATGATGACACACTGGAGCAGTGTGGTGACACAATGGAGAAGTGTGATGGCACAATGTAGGAGTGTGAGTGCCAAGTGGAGCAGTGTGAGGGCACAATTAAGCATTGTGAGGGCACAATGTGTCACTGTCTGGACACAATGGAGCAGTGTGATGACACAATGGAGCAGTGTGATGGCACAAAGGAGCAGTGCGATGACACAATGGAGCAGTGTGATGGCACAATTGAGCATTGTGATGACAGAAAGGACCAGTATGAGACAATGGAGCAGTGTGATGACACAATTTAGCACAGTGAGGGCAAAATGGAGCAGCGTGATGAAACCATGGAGCACTGTGATGGCACAATGGAGCAGTGTGAGAGCACAATGGATTAGTGTGAGGGCACAATTGAGCAGAGTGAGGCCACAAAGACACCATGTGATGACCCATTGGAGCAGTGTGATGACAAAATAAGGCAGTGTTAGGGTACAACGGAGCAGAGTGATGACACAATGGAGCAGTGTGATCCACAATGGATCACTGTGATGGCACAATTGAGCAGTGTGATCGCACAATGGAGCAGTGTGGGGACACAATGGAGCAGTGTAATTGCATATGGAGCACAGTGATGAAACAATGGAGCAGTGAGATGACACAATGGAACAGTGTGGTTTCACAATGGAGCAGTGTGATGACACATGGAACAGTGTGATGACAAAATTTAGCACTGTGAGGTCACAATGAAGCAAAGTGAGCAAATAATGGAGCAATGTGATGACACAATGGAACAGCATGGTGACTGAATAAAGCAGTGCGATGACACAATGGAGCTGTGTGATGGCACAAAGGAGCATAGTGATGACATAATGGAGCAGTGAGATGACACAATGGAGCATTGTGATGGCACAACGGAGCATAGTGATGGCAGATTGGAGCAGTGAAATGACACAATGGAGAAGTGTGATGGCACAATGGAGCACTGTGATGGCAAAATGGAGAAGTGTGGTGACACAATGAAGCCGTGTGATGACAAAATTTGCTCTGTGGGGTCACAATGGAGCAATGTGAGTTAACAATGGTGGACCGTGATGACACAGAGAATAAGCGTGATGACATAATGGAGCAGTGTGATGGCACAATGGAGCAGTGTGATGGCAAAATGGAGCAGGGTGAGGACACAATGGAGCAATGTCAGGCACAATGTGGCACTCTGTGGACACAATGGAGCAGTGCAATGACACAATAAGTCAGAGTGAGGGCACAATGGAGGATGGTGATGACACAATGGAGGAGTGTGAGAGCAAAATGGAGCACTGGGTTGGCACAGTGGAGGAATGTGATTGCACAATATAGCTCTGTGATGACACAATGGAGCAGTGTGATGACACAATGGAGAAGTGTGATGGAAAAATTGAGCATTGTGATGACACAATGGAGCAGTTTGATGACAAAATGGAGAAATGTGATGGGACAATTGAGCACTGTGATGAAACAATGGAGAAGTGAGATGACATAATGGAGCAGTGTGGTGGCACAATGGAGCAAACTTATGACACAATGCAGCAGTGTGATATCACAATGGAGCAGTGTGAGTGCACAATGGAGCAGTGTGAGGGCACAATGGATCAGTTTGCAGGCACAATGGACAAGTGTGAGGACACAATGGAGCAGTGTGATGGCACAACAAATCAGTGTGATGACACAATGGAGCAGGGTGATGACACAATTTATGACAGTGAGGGCAAAATGGAGCACCGTGATGACACCATAGAGCAGTGTAATCAAACAATGGAGCAGAGTGAGAGCTCAATGGAACACTGTGTGGGCACAATGGAGTAGTCTGAGAGAAAAATAGGACTGTGTGATGACACAATGGAGCGGTATAATGGCACAATGTAGCATTGTGATGGCACAATGGAGAAGTGTGATCGCACAATAGAGCAGTGTGATGGCAAAATGGAGCCTTGTGATTACACAATGGAGAAGTGTGATGGCATAATGGAGCCATGTGATGACACAATGGAGCACTGTGATTAAACAATGGAGCAGTGAGATGACACAATATAGCAGTGTGATGGTACAATGGAGCAGTGTGATGACACAATGAAGCAGTGTGATGACACAATGGAGCAGTGTGATGACAAAATTTAGCACTGTGAGGTCACAATGGAGCAATGTGAGGGAAGAATGGAACAGGGTGATGACACAATGGAGCAGTGTGATGACACAATGGAGCAGTGTGATGGCACAGTGGAGCATTGTGATGATAGAATTGAATAGGGTAATTGAACAATGAAGCAGTGTGATGACACAATGGAGCATTGTGATGACACAAGGGAACAGTGTGATGACACAAATGAGCAATGTGATGACACAATGGAGCATTGTGATGAAACAATGGAGCAGTAAGATGACACAATGAAGCAGTGTGATGGCACAATGGAGCAGTGTGTTGACACAATGGAGCAGTGTGAGGCCAAAATTTAAAGTCCTGGGGGCAAAAATACCAGCATGATGACAAAAAAGAGCTGCGTGATGACACAATATAGCAGCGTGAGGACACAATGAAGCACTGTGATGGCACAATGGACCATTGTGAGGGAAAATGGAGCAGTGTAATTACACAATGGAGCAATGTGATGACACTATGGAGCAGAGTGAAAACAAATACAGCAGTGTAATGGCACAATGGAGCATTGGGATGGCTAAATGGATCTGTGTGCATGCACAATGGAGCAGCCGGATGACACAATGGTGCAGTGTCATGGTAAAATGGAGTAGTGTGATGACACAATGGAGCAGTGTGATGACACAGTTTATCATTGTGAGGTCACAATGGATCATTGTGTTTTATAAATGGAGCAGCATGATGACACACTGGAGAAGCATGATGACATAATGGAGAAGTGTAATGGCACAATGTAGGAGTGTGAGGGCAAATGGAGCAGTGTGAGGGCACAATTCAGCATTGTGAGGGCACAATGTGTCACTGTTTTGGCACAATGAAGCAGTGTGATGACACATTAAGGCAGTGTGATGGCACAAAGGAGCAGTGTGATGACACAATGGAGCGGTGTGATGGCACAATTGAGCATTATGATGACAGAAAGGAGCAGTGTGATGAGACAATGGAGTGGTGCGATGACACATTTTAGGACGGTGAGGCAAATGGAACAGCGTGATGACACCATGGGGCACTGCGATGGCACATTGGAGTAGTGTGAGAGCACAATTTAGTAGTGTGAGGGCCCAATTGAGCAGACCAAGGGCACAAAGACGCCGTATGATGACACATTGGAGCAGTGTGATGACAAAATTAGGCAGTGGTAGAGCACAATGGAGAAATGTGATGACATTGGAGCAGAGTGATGGCACAATGGATCACTGCAATGGTACAATTGAGCAGTGTGATCGCAGACTGGAGCAGTGTGATGGCACAAATGAGCGGTGTGATGACTCAAAGGAGCAGTGTGATGGCACAATGGAGCAGTGTGATGACACAATGGAGCAGTGTGATTGCACATGGAGCACTGTGATGAAACAATGGAGCAGTGAAATGACACAATGGAGCAGTGTGATGGCACAATGGAGCAGTGTGATGACACAGTTTAGCACTGTGAAGTCACAATGAAGCAATGTGAGGGAACAATTGAGCAGCATTATTAAATATAGCAGTGTGATGGCACAGTGGAGAAGTGTGATGACACAATGGAGCAGTGTGATGACACATGGAACAGTGTGATGACAAAATTTAGAACTGTGAGGTCTCAATGAAGCAATGTGAGGGTATAATGGAGCAGTGTGATGACACAATGGAGCAGCATGGTGACTGAATATAACAGTGTGATGACATATTGGAGCAGTGTGATGACACAAGGGAGCTGTGTGATGGCACAAAGGAGCATAGTGATGACAGAATGGAACAGTGAGATGACACAATGGAGCATTGTGATGTTACAATCGATCAGTGTGATGACACAATTGAGCAGTGTGATGGCACAACGGAGCACAGTGATGACAGATTGGAGCAGTGAAAAGACACAATGGAGCAGTGTGATGGCACAATGGAGCAGTGTGATGGCAAAATGGAGCAGTGTGGTGACACAATGAAGCTGTGTAATGACAAAATTTGCACTGTGACGTCAAATGGAGAAATGTGAGTTAAAAATGGTGGACCGTGATGACACAAAGAATCAGCGTGATGACAAAATGGAGCAGTGTGATGGCACAATGAAGCAGTGTGATGGCAAAATGGAACAGGGTGAGGGCACAATGGAGCAGTGTGAGGGCAAAATGGAGCACTGGGTTCACCCAAGGGATGAATGTGATCGCATAATATAGCAATGTGATGACACATGGAGCAGCATGATAACACAATGGAGAAGTGTGAATTAAAACTTGAGCATTGTGATGACACAAAGAACAGTGTGATGACACAATGGTACAGTGTGATGTCAAAATTGTGCACTGTGATGAAACAATGGAGCAGTGAGACGACATAATGGAGCAGTGTGATGGCACAATGGAGCAGACATATGACAAAATGCAGCAGTGTGATATTACAATGGAGCAGTGTGAGTGCACAATGGAGCAGTGTGTGGTCACAATGGAGCAGTGTGAGGTCACAATGGATCAGTTTGAGGGCACAATGGACAAGTGTGAGGACACAGTGGGGCAGTGTGATGACACAATGGAGCAGTGTGATGACACAATTTATCAATGTGAGGTCACAATGGAGCATTATGTGTTAAAAATGCAGCAGTGTGATGAAAGTGGAGCAGTGTGATCACAAAATTTATCAATGTGAGGTCACAATGGAGCATTGTGTGTTAAAAATGGAGCAGGGTGATGACACAATGGTTCTCCATTGTGTAATGGCACAATGTAGGAGTGTGAGCACAAAATGGAGCAGTGTGAGGACACAATTCAGCATTTTGAGGGCACAAAGTGTCACTGTCTGGACACAATGGAGCAGTGTGATGACACAATAAGGCAGTGTGATGGCACAAAGGAGCAGTGTGATGACACAATGGAGCAGTGTGATGACAGAAAGGAGCAGTGTGATGAGACAATGGAGCAGTGTGATGACATAATTTAGCATGGTGGGGGCAAAATGGAGCAGCATGATGACACCATGGAGCACTGTGATGGCACAATGGAGCAATGTGAGAGCACAATGGAGTAGTGTGAGGGCACAATTGAGCAGAGTTAGGGAACAAAAACACAGTGTGATGACACATGGGAGTAGTGTGATGACAAAATAAGGCAGTGTTAGGGCACAATGAAGCAGACTGATGACACGATGGAGCAGTGTGATGGCACAAGGGATCACTGTGATGGCACAATTGATCAGTGTAATCACACAATGGAGCAGCGTGATGGCACAAAGGAGCAGTGTGATGGCTCAATGGAGCACTGTGATCGCAAAATGGAGCAGTGTGATGGCACAATGGAGCACTGTGATTAAACAATGGAGCAGTGAGATGACACAATCTAGCCGTGTGATGGCACAATGGAGCAGTGTGATCACACAATGGATCAGTGTGATGAGAAAATTTAGCACTGTGAGGTTACAATGGAGCAGGGTGAGGGAAGAATGGAGCAGGGTGATGACACAAGGGAGCAGGGTGATGACACAATGGAGCAGTGTGATGACACAATGGAGCAGTGTGATGGCACAGTGGAGCATTGTGATGATAGAATTGAAGAGGGTAATTAAGCATTGGAGCAGTGTGATGGCACAATGGAGCATTGTGATGACACAAGGGAACAGTGTGATGGCACAAATGAGCAGTGTGATGACACAATGGAGCATTGTGATGAATGAAGCAGTGAAATGACACAATGGAGCAGTGTGTTGACACAAAGGAGCAGTGTGAAGCCAAAATTTAGAGGAGTGGGGGCACAATGTACCAGCATGATGACATAAAGGAGCTGTGTGATGACACAATGTAGCAGCGTGAGGACACAATGGAGCACTGTGATGGCACAATGGGCCACTGTGAGGGAACAATGGAGCAGTTTAATGACACAATGGAGCAATGTGATGATACAATAGAGCAGAGTGAAGACAAAATGCAGCAGTGTAATGGCACAATGGAGCTTTGGGATGATTAAATGGAGCTGTGTGAGTGCATAATGGAGCAGCCGGATGACACAATGGAGCAGTGTCATGGTAAAAGGTAGCAGTGTGATGACACAATGGAGCCGTGTGATGACACAATTTATCAATGTGAGGTCACAATGGAGCATCGTGTCTTAAAAATGGAGCAGCGTGATGACACTGGAGCAGTGTGATCACACAATGGAGAAGTGTGATAGCACAATGTAGGAGTGTGAGGGCAAAATGAAGCAGTGTGAGGACAAAATGGAGCAGTGTGAGCACAATGGAGCCGACTGATGACATAATGGAGAAGTGTGATGGCACATGGAGCAGTATGATGGCACAGTGGAGCACTGTGTTGATAGAAAGGAGCAAGGTAATGAAACAATGGAGCAGTGTGATGGCACAGTGGAGCATTGTGTTGATAGAAAGGAGCAGGGTAATGAAACAATGGAGCAGTGTGATGGCACAGTGGAGCATGGTAATGAAACAATGGAGCAGTATGATGGCACAATGGAGCATGGTGATGAAACAATGGAGCAGTGTGATGGCACAGTGGAGTATTGTGATGATAGAATTGTGCAGGGTAATTAAACAATGGAGCTGTGCAAAGGCACAATGGAGCATTGTGATGACACAAGGGAACAGTGTGATGACACAAAGGAGCAATGCAATGGCATAATGGAGCATTGTGATGAAACCATGGAGCAGTGAGATGACACAATGGAGCACTGTGATGGCTCAATGGAACACTGTGATTACACAAAGGAGCAATGTGATGACAGAATTGAGCAGTGTGATGAAACCATGGCCAGTGTGATGGCACAATGGAGCAGTGTCATGGCACAATGGAGCCTTGTGATGACTCAGTGGAGCCGTGTGATGACACATTTTAACAATGTGAATTGATAATGGAGCAATCTGAGTTAACAATGGAGCAGCGTGATGACACAGTGGAGCAGCGTGATGACAAAATGGAGGAACGTGATGACACAATGGAGCAGTGTGAGGGCACAATGGAGCAATGTGAGTTTAAAATGGAGCACTATTAGGGCACAGTGGGGCACTGTGTGGAAACAATGGAGCAGTGTGATGATAAAATAAGGCAATGTGAGGGCACAATGGAGCCAGGTGATTACACAATGGAGCAGTGTGAAGGCACAATGGAGCAATGTGGTGGCACAGAGGAGCAGTGTGATGACACAATGGAGCAGTAGGATGACAAAATGAGGGAGTGTGATCTCACAATGGAGCATGGTGATGACACGAAGGAGCAGTGTGCAGGTACAGTGGAGCAGTGTGTAGGCACAATAGAGCAGTGTGGTGACACAATGGAGCAGAATGATGGCACAATGGAAGAGTGCGATGACACAATGGAGCAGTGTGATGCACATGTAGCACTGTAATGAAACAATGGAGAAATGAGATGACAAATGTCGCAGTATGATGACACAACGGAGCAGCGTGATGACATAATGGAGCAACGTGATGACACAATGGAGCATTGTGATGACACAATGGTGCATTGTGATGACACAATGGAGCAGCGTGGTGGCACAATAGAGGAGTTTCATGACACAATGGAGCAGTGTGATGCACATGTAGCACTGTGATGAAACAATGGCGAAATGAGATGACAAAATGGAGCAGTATGATGACACAATGGAGCATTGTGATGAAATGATGGAGCAGTGTGATGGCACAATGGAGCAGTGTGATGACACAATGGAGCAGTGTTATGGCACAATGGAGCACTGCGATGACACAATGGAGCAGTGTGATGGCACAATGGAGCACTGTGCTGAAACAATGGAGCAGTGCGATGACACAATGGAGCAGTGTGATGGTACAATGGAGCAGTGAGTTGAAACAATGGAGCATTGTCATGAAACAATGGAGCAGTGTGATGGCAAAATGGAGCAGTGTGTTGACACAATGTAGCAGCACGATGACACAATGGAGCACTGTGATGACACAATGTAGCAGTTTGAAGACACAATGGAGCATTGTGATGACTGAATGGAGCACAGTGATGAAACAATGGAGCAGGCTGATGGCACAATGGAGCATTGTATTGACACAATAGAGCATAGTGATGACACAAGAGAGCAGTGTGATGACACAATGAGCAGTGTGATAACAAAATTTAGCACTGTGTGGTCACAATGGAGTAATGTGAGTTAACAATGGAGCAGCATGATGACACAATGGATTAGCGTGATGACATGAAGAGCAGTGGGAAGGTACAGTGGAGCAGTGTGAGGACAAAATGGAGCAGGTTGAGGGCACAATGGAGCAATGTGAGGGCACAATGCAGCACTGTGTGGACACAATGGAGCAGTGTGATGACACAATTCGGCTGTGTGAGGGCACAATTGAGCAGTGTGATGACACAAAGGAGCAGGGTTATGACACAATGGAGCAGTGTGATGGCACAGTTCAGCACTGTAATGACACAATGGAGCATTGCGATCACACAATGGAGCAGTGTGTTGGAGCAATGAAGCTGTGATGACAAAAAGGAGCAGTGTGATGGCACAATGGTGCAGGGTCAAGGCACAATGGAGCACTGTGATGAGACAATGGAGCAGTGCGAGTGCACAATGAAGCAGTGTGAGGGCACAATACTGCACTCTGATGACACAATGGAGCAGTGTGATGACACAGTGGAGCATTGTTAGGGCACAGTGGAGCAGTGTGATGACACAATGGAGCATCATGATGACAAAAGGGAGCAGAGTGGTCACACAATGGAGAAGTTTGATGGCACAATGGAGCATTGTTATGAAACAATGGCGCAGTGAGATGATACAATGGAGCAGTGTGAGGGCACAATGGTGCAGTGAGATGACACAATGGAGCAGCGTGATGTCAGAATGGAGCAGTGCGATGACACAATGGAGCAGTTTGATGACACAATGAGGCAGTTTGAGGGCACAGTAGAGCATGGTGATGACACGATGGAGCAGTGTGCATGTACAGTGGAGCAGTGTGTGGGCACAATAGAGCAGTGTGGTGACATAATAGAGCAGTGTTATGGCACAATGGAACATTGAGATGACACAATGGAGCAGTGAGATGACAAAATGGAGCAGTGTGAGGGCACAGTGGTTCAGCGTGATGACACAATGGAGCAGTGTGAGGGTACAATGGTGCAGGGTGATGAAACAATGGATAATTTTCATGAAAAAGTGGAGCAGTAAGATGACAGAAAGGAACAGTGTGATGGCACAATGTTGCAGGGTGATGATACAATGGACCTCATGCTGTGCATTCAAACACAGCAACGTCTTTGTTAAAGGTAAAGCAGAATAGCTACAAATCGTGTCTGTAATACTNTGAGTTTGAAGGCACAGCCTTAATAAACTGATGGAAATGAAAGCAGAGTGGTGTGATACGGAACGTCAGGGAATGAGAAGCGTTGAGAATACGGATGCATTCCAGTCAGTTTGGAGAAACTGCAAACACCTTGTATTACAGACCGATTTTAACAGCTAATCTGCTTTCCTGGTAAAAAGGATGTTTCTGAAGTTGAACGCACAGCATAATAAACTGATGAGGAAATGAAAGCTATTGATTAAAACTCAGGGAATAAAAAACTTTGAGAATAGGGAGATGCGTTAAGTCAGTTTGAAGGAAATGAAAAGCCCATGTATTACAAACACGATTTGGAGCTATTCTTCTTTACCTTTAACAAGACGTTGCTGTGTTTGAATGCACAGCCATAGTTATCTGATGGAAATGAAAGCGTCTTGTGATACAACTCCAGGAATGAAAAACGTTGAGAAATCGGAGATGCATATCCAGTCAGTTTTGAGGAACTGCAAACACCTTGTAGTAACAGACGCATTTACAGCTAATGTGCTTTCCCCGTAAAAAAAGATGTGTCGAGTTTGAACGCACAGCCTAATAAACTGATGGAAAATGAAAGAATTGTGATACAACTCAAGGGAATGAAAAACATGAGAATACGGAGATGCGTCCAGTCATTTTAAAGGAACTGCAAAACAAATTGTATTACAAACGCGATTTACAGCTAAGCTTGCTTTACTGTAAAAAGGATGTTTCTGAATTTGAACACACAGCATTAATAAACTGGATGGAAATGAAAGCATATGTGATACCAACTCAGGGAATGAAAAACGTTGAGAATACGGAGATGCATCCAGTCCGTTTGAAGGAACTGGAAAAGCCCATGTATTACAGACGCGATTTGTAGCTAATCTGCTTTACCTGTAAAAAGGATGTTTCTGATTTTGAATGCACAGCATTAGTTAACTGATGGAAATGAAAGCATATGGGATATACACTAAGGGAATGGAAAACGTTGAGAATACGCAGATGATGCGTGCACAGTCAGTTTTGAAGGAACTGCAAAACACCTTGTTTACAGACGTGGTGATTTACAGCTAATCGGCGTTTCTCCCTGTAAAAGGATGTTTCCGAGTTGGAACGAACAGCAGGACTAAACTGATGGAAATTGAAAGCATATGTGATACAACTCAGGGAATGAAAAACTTTGAGAATAAGGAGAATGCGTCCAGTCAGTTTGAAGGAAATGGAAAGCCCCATGTATTACAGACGTGATTTGTAGCTATTGTCCTTTACCTTTAACAAAGAAGTTGCTTGTGTTTGAATGCACCGCATTAGTTATTTGATGGAAATGAAAGCGTAATGTGATACATCTCAGGGAATGAAACCCGCTGAGAATACGGAGATGCATCCAGTCAGTTTGAAGGAACTGCAAAATCACCTGTGTATTACAGACGCGATTTACAAGCTAATCTGCCTTTCCCTGTAAAAGGATGTTTCTGAGTTTGAAAGCACAGCATTAATAAACGGATGGAAATGAAAGAATATGTGATACACATCAGGGGAATGAAAAACGTGGAGAATATGGGAGATTGCGTCCAGTCAGTTTGAATGGACTGCAAAAACACTATGTATTACAAACGCGATTTACGGCTAATCGGCTTTCCTAGTAAAAAGGATGTTTCTGAGTTTGAAAATGACACATTTAATAACTTGAGTAAATGAAAGCATATGTCTACACTCAGTGAATGAACAACGTTGATAACTACGGAGATGCGTCCAGTGTGTTTGAAGGAACTGCAAAACACCTTGTTATAGCAGACGCGATTTCAGCTAATCTGCTTTTACCACCCTGTAAAAAGGATGTTTCTGAGTTTGAACGCACAGCATTAATAAACTGATGGAAATGAAATGCATATGTGATAAAACTCAGGGAATAAAAAACGTTGAGAATAGGGAGATGCTTTAAGTCAGTTTGAAGGAAATGGAAAAGCCCAAGTATTACAGACGCGATTTGTAGCTATTCTGCTTTAAATTTAACAAAGACCGTTCCTGGTTTGAATTGCACAGCATTAAGTTATCTGATGGAAAGAAAGCGTCTGTGATACAGCTCAGGTAATGGAAAGCGTTGAGAATACAGAGATGCATCAAGTCATTTGGAAGGAACTGCAAAACACCTTTTATTACAGACGTGATTTACAGCTAATGTGCTTTCCCTGTAAAAAGGACGTTTCTGAGTTTGAACGCACAGCCGTAAGAAACTAATGGAAATGAAGCTATGTGATACAACTCAGGGAATGAAAAAACGTTGAGATACGGAGATGCATCCAGTATCGTTTGAAGGAACTGCAAACACCGTGTATTACAGACGCGATTTTCAGATAATCTGCTTATCCTGTAAAGGTGTTTCTTATGAGTTTGAACGCACAGACTTAATAAACCGATGGAAATGAAAGCCTATGTGATACAACTCAGGGAATGAAAAAGGTAGAGAATACGGTGGAAAGATTCGTCCATTCAGTTTGAAGGAGCTGCAAACACCTTGTATTACAGAAGGGATTTACAGCTATCTGCTTTACCTTTAAAAAGGATGTGTCTTAGTTTGAACGCACATCATAGTAAAACTGATGAAGATGAAAGCATATGTGATCAACTCACGAATGAAAAACTTTGAGAATATGGAGACAGCGTCCAGTCATTTGAAGGAACTGGAAAGCCCATGTTATTACAGACGCGCTTTGTAGCTAATCTGCTTTAACTCTAAAAAGGAGGGTTTCGGAACTTTGAAATGCACAGCATTGAGATTTACTGATGGAATGAAAGCAGGATGTGGAGACAACTCAGGGAATGAAAACGTTGAGAATACGGAGATGCCGTCCAGGTCAGTTTGAAGGACTGCAAAACACCTTGTATTACAGACGCGATTACAGCTAATCTGCTTCCCCCCCTGTAAAAAGGATGTTTCTGAGTTTGAACGCAGCAGCAATAGTAAACTGATGGAAATGAAAGCATATGTGATACAACGCACGGAATGAAAACCGTTGAAGAATACGAGGATGCGTCCAGTCAGTTTGAAGGAACTGGAAAAGCCCATTATTACAGACGCGAATTTGGTAGCTATTCTGCTTTACCTTTAATAAAGACGTTGCTGTGTTTGAATGGGCACGCATTAGTTATGTGATGGAAATGAAAGAGTATGTGATACATCGCAGTGAATGAAAAACGTTGAGAAATACGGAGATGCATCCAGTCAGTTTGAAGGAACTGAAAACACCTTGTATTACAGACGCGATTACAGCTAATCGGCTTTCCCTGTAAAAAGGATGTTTTCTGAGTTTGAACGCACAGATTACTAAACTGATTGAAATGAAAGAGTATGTGATACAACTCAGGGAATGAAAACGTTGAGATTACGGATAGGCATCCCATCAGTTTGAATGAACTGAACTGGAAAACACATTTTATTACAGACGGGATTTGCAGTTAATCTGCTTTCCCTGGAAAAAGGAGGTTTCTGAGTTTGAACGCACAGCATTAATAAAACTGATGGAAATGAAAAGCATATGTGATACAACGCAGGAAATGAAAAACGTTTGAGAATACGGAGATGCAGCCGTCAGTTTGAAGGAACTGCAAAAACACCTTGTATTACAGAAGCGATGTACAGCTAATCTGCTTTACATGTAAAAGGATGTTTTCTGAGTTGAACGCACAGCATTATAAAACTGATTGAAATGAAAGCATATGTGAGACAACTCAGGAATGAAAAAACGTTGAGAATAACGGATTTGCTTCCAGTAAGTTTGAAGGAATGGAAAACACATGTTATTACAGACGCGATTAACAGCTAATCTGCTTTTACTCTAAAAAGGAGGTTTTCTGAGTTTGAAGTCACAGCATTAATAAACTGATGGAAATGAAGCATACGTGATACAACTCAGAGAATTAAAAACGTTGAAATACGGATTTTCTTCCAGTCAGTTTGAAGAACTGGAAAAGCCCATTTTTTACAGACGCGATTTGTAGCGTTTCTGCTTTACCTTTAACAGACGTTGCGGTGTGTGAAAGCACAGCATTAGTTATCTGATGGAATGAAAGCGTATGTGATACCTCTCAGGGAAAGAAAAACGTACAGAATACGGAGATGCATCCACTCAGTTTGAAGGAACTGCAAAACACCTTGTATTAAAGCGGCGATATACAGCTAATCTGCTTTCCCTGTAAAAAGGATTCTTCTGAGTTTATGAAAGCACGGCATTAATAAACTGAATGGAAATGAAAGCAATGTGGATCACAAAATCAGGGAAGGAAAACGTTGAGAATAGGGAGATGGCTCCATGGTCCAGTTTTGAAGGAAATGCAAACACCTTGTATTACAAACGCGATTTACAGCTAATCTGCTTTACCGTAAAAAGGATGTTTCTGAGTTTGAACGCACAGCAATGAATAAACTGATGGAAATGAAAGCATATGTTGATACAACTCAGGGAATGAAAAACGTGGATAATACGGAGATGCATCCAGTCCATTTGAAGGAACTGAAAAACACTTGTATTAACGACGCGATTTACAGCTAATCTGCTTTCCCTGTAAAAAGGATGTTTCTGAGTTTGAACCGACAAAGCATTAGATAACTGATGGAAAGGAAAGCATATGTGATACAACTCAGGAATGAAAAACGTTGAAATAACGTAGATGCATCCAGTCAGGTTTTTGAAGGAACTGAAAACACCTTGTATTACAACGCGATTTACAGCTAAATCTGCTTTACCTGTAAACAGGATGTTCTGAGTTTGAAGCACAGCATGAATAAACGGATGGGAAATGAAAGCATATGTCATACAACGCGGGAATGAAAAACTTTGAGATACGAGATTGCATCCAGTCAGTTTGAAGGAACTGCAAAAGAACCTTGTATTACAGACGCGATTTTACAGCTAATCTGCTTTATACTGTAAAAAGGATTTTTTCTGAGTTTGAACGGCACAGCATTAAGAAACTGAAGGAAATGAAAGCTGGGATACAAACTCAGAATGAAAACGTTGAGAATACTGATTTGCTTCCAGTCAGTTTGAAGGAACTGGAAAAGCCCATGTCTTACAGACGCGATTTTAGCTATTCTGCTTTACATTTAACCAAGACATTGCTTGTGTTTGAACTCACAGCAGTAATAAACTGATAGGAATGAAAGCATAGGTTGAGACAACTCAGGGAATGAAAAACGTTGAGAATACAGAGATGCATCCATCAGTTTGAAAGAACTGCAAATCACCATGTAAAGTACAACGCGATTTACAGCTAATCTGCTTTCCCTGAAAAAGGATGTTTCTGAGTTTGAACGCACAGCATTAATAAACTGATGAAATGAAAGCATATGTGAGTACAACGCAGGAATGAAAAACGTGAGAATGCGGAGATGCATCCATTCAGTCTGAAGGAACTGGCAAAAGCCCATTTATTACAGACGCGTTTTGTAGCTAATCTGCTTTGACCTGTAAAAAGGATGTTTCTGAGTTTGAATGCACAGCATTATTAAACTGGGGAAATGAAAGCATATGTGAGACAACTCAGGGAATGGAAACGTTGAGAATACGCAGTTGCGTCCATTCAGTTTGAAGGAACTGCAAAACAACCTTGTATTACAGACTCGATTTTTAAACGCTAATCTGCTTTCCTGGTAAAAAGGATGTTTCTGATTTGAACGCACAGCATGACTAAAAGACGGAAAATGAAAGCATTGTGGATACAACTCAGGGAATGAAAAACGTTGAGAATAAAGAGATGCCGTCCAGTCAAGTTTGAAGTAACTGTAAAAGCCCATGTATTACAGACGCGATGGGTAGCTATTCTGCCGTTCCTTTAACAAAGACTTTGCTATGTTTGAAAACCACATCAATTATTTATCCTAGATGGAAATGAAAGCGTATGTGATACTACTCATTGATGAAAACCGCTGAGAATACGGAATGGCATCCAGTCAGTTTTAAGGAACGCAAAACACCTTGTATTACAGACCGATTTACAGCTAAGCTGCTTTTCCCTGTAAAAAGGATGGTTCTGAGTTTGAAAGCCAGCAGTAATAACTGCTGGAAATGAAGCATCTGTGATACATCAGGGACTGCAAACGTTGAAGAATATGAGCGCGCGTCCAGTCAGTTTGAGGAAGTGGCAAAAACCTTGTATTACAAACGCGATTTAAAGCGTAATTTCTTAACCTGTAAAAAGGATGTTTCCCTGAGTTTAACGCACAGCATTAATAAACTGATGGAAATGACAGCATAATGTGATTCAACTCAGGAATGAAAAACGTTGATAATACGGAGAATGCAGCCAGTCAGTTTGAAGGAACTGCAACACCTTGTATTACAGAGCCGATTTACAGCTAATCTGCTTTACACGTAAAAAGGATGTTTCTGTGTTTGAAGGCACAGCATTAAAAACTGATGGAAATGAAAGCATAGTGATACAACTCAGGGAATAAAAACTTTGAGAATAAGGAGATGCTTCCAGTCAATTTGAAGGAAATGGAAAGCCCAATATTACAGACACGAGTTGTAGCTATTCCGAGGCTTATACCTTCACAAAGACGTTTTGGACTCTGACCAGTTCTGGCTGTTTCCTTTCATGGGCTGACAGTTTGTCCAGGAATAACCTCTCAATCCTACTAATGAAGCACAAGCAATTAGATATATAGGTATTTAAAGAGTACTAATTGTTATGGTAGGTTACTTTGGTATAGACACAGATGTTTGGATGGTATGCTAATCCATGAATTATGTTTTTTCTGTAAAAGATGACAAAGTCTTACTGTGGCTTATAACATCTCCTAATCACTAGAGGATGTAAGCTTGTGGCATCAGAGGTGAGCCAATTAGATTTAGGATATACAGACATATGGCTGCCACTGCTGCACAGTATTTCCAGGCAGATGAGGTGTAGCTGATGCTGACAGAAGAGTCTTGCTTGACTCAAGGAGACCAGTATTTGCTTTATTGGTTTAGTGGCCTTTGGTAACACTCTCTGAGAGACCAACTGTACACTTGCAAGTGCAGTTTCAATACCTCCTTCCCATGCTTACACCAGGTCTTTGACAGAAGGGCCTTACTGCCTCTCTTCTTGCAGGTATCCCAGTTTAAAAGCAAGAAGCCTTTACCTTTTGGGGGGGTCTTGGATCCCCTGGCCAACATTTCTTTGGCAGAATAATCTATTACTGATATCAGAGCTCTCTTGTATTAATATATTTTGCTTATATGCACAGCTTGAAGAGACTTTAGTATTATATTTGGTTCTGAAGAGAGAATAAACCTTTTCACAGTTCCTATGTCTATTAGCATTAGTTAACTGATGCATGTGTGATACATCTCAGGGAATTAAAAACGTTGAGAATACGGAGATGCGTCCAGTCAATTTGAAGGAACTGGAAAACACCTTGTATTACAGACGCGATTTACAACTAATCTGCTTTTACTCTAACAAACACGTTGCTGTGTTTGAATGCACAGCGTTAGTTAACTGATTGAAATGAAGCATATGTGATACAACTCAGGGAAGTAAATCCGTTGAGAACACGGAGATGCGTTCATTCAATTTGAAGGATCTGGAAAACAACTTGTATTACAGACGCGATTTACAGCTAATCTTTACCTGAAAAGGGATGTTTCTGTGTTTGAAAGCACAGCATTAACTAACTGATGGAAATGAAAGCATATGTGATACAACTCAGGGAATTACAAACTTTGAGAATACGGAGATGCGTCCAGTCAATTTGAAGGAACTGGAAAACACCTTGTATTACAGACGCGATTTACAGCTAATCTGCTTTACCTGTAAAAAGGATGTTTCTGTGTTTGAACGCACAGCATTAGCTAACTGATGGAAATGAAAGCATATGTGATACAACTCAGGGACGTGAAACCGTTGAGAATACGGAGATGCGTTCATTCAATTTGAAGGAACTGGAAAACACCTTGTATTACAGACGCGATTTACAG